>CM069908.1:3466525-3674820 GCA_036172215.1 Camellia granthamiana | reverse complement strand
CCATCTATGGGAATCTTTGACAAACAAACCTTGTCCCCTAAGCCTGTTTGATCACTTTTTATGGCAAACAACGATGACGTTCCGAAGTCCATTGTCGACGGCATTACTCCTAAATCGGTTTGACGTCACAACGACTTGCCCGCTATTCCGTCGATGGCCGGATTGGAGACTGCAAGGGGGCCTCACAGAGACGTGCGAGACAAACGCGCAAGGAGTTCTGAGCGCTCCTTGAGCTTAGAACGAAGCTGCCGACAGCGAGAAACGCACACTCAGCACCTAGAAAACAAGCTGAGAGACCAATATGCCCTCCTTAGGAAGATGACGACAGAGATAGAGGCCATAAAATGCCAACTGAAGGGAAAAGGCGTTGCTGGAGTGGGAAACCATAGTGAAGACGCCCAATCTCACCGCTTCGGTAGTCAAAGTAGACGACAACCTCATTCACTCTCCATTACAAGGAACTTCAGAGTTGACGACTCTATCATGCCAGCAGGGGTGTGTAGACGTCCCCGAACGCATCCCGGGGGCGAGGAGTGCGAATCCCCCCCCCCCTCCGTTCTGGTTCGATATTGGGTCACTACAGTTCGAAGGACTCAAATGTCACGGTTCTTAATCTTGAACCAAAGAGTCCAAATTTGGCAAATCGTTTTGAGAAAAACAGATTTTTAGAAAAGAAGTGCCAAACATAGACTGCTTTGCCAGATACAGAGTCGCCACCTAAATGTTTTATTTTTGAGAAATTTAGGAAACCCTGACTCGGTGCCAAAGGCCACGTGTCCGTCATCACCAAAGTTGCCTCGGCTCGGGAACTTGGGTACGATTGGGGAAGGTCACTTCGTGAGCACCCCCGCTCGCCCGGTCAAAGACCGGCCTCTACTAACCATGATATCTTATTTTGAAAACATTGTGCGTTCTTATTCCGGTTATTAGCCTAGATTACTATGTGATGCGCACAGCATACAAGTATAGACTGAGTCGCCTGAATTGGAACAAAATATTTCATGTTTGTTTGTTTGAAAATGGTTTGCTGGTGCTACCCGCAGGTAGGCTAAGACGTGGATTTGCCACCCTCAGGTGGGCTTATGAAAACATGATTTTGCCACTATCTAGTGGGCTTAAAACTCACAGTCAATGCATTATTCCAATCCAAATAACTCAACCTCCACCCACAGGCATTCAAGGCAGTTATATCACATAAGCAAATAGCCTCATGGCAAGCATGCTATTCATGGCAGTCACTCACACGCATGCAAGGATGCTAAAGCATAAAACTCACTGAGTACTCCAGGCCAAAACAAAAGCTCATTAGAAATCATGCATGATCCTAAATATGCTGAAATGCCTAATGCAACACATGCAAAATGCAACTAGAGCAGGCTCGGCTATTCTAAATATGGCATATGGAATGCTACAACTAACACGTATTCAATTTGGAATTGAAATACAAATGCAGTTAGTATGATGTGCCGAGCCCGGTGCATGCAAGACAGATGAATGAATGCAAACATGCTATCATACTGTATGCTAATTGAAATATGTCCTATATCTAACCATCATAAGCAGATAAATAAAAGGGAAGAAAGACGTGGGGTTGGAAGACATACATCACACACACCCACACTTATTACAGTTTTGCCCTCGCACAGAGGGTCCGAATAAATATACAGTCCCGAATGAAAGAATAATACAGATTCCTAATTAATTAATAAATTAACTAAGAAAAACTGTAAACTGGCATGCAAGCCGGGGGCTGCCTCGATTCTGATGAATGATATATGCTGGGCTGCCTTGCGCGGAAATCCACTAGGATGCCCCAATTAGCCTCTCTTTGCACCTTTCCTCGAAATGCGTGCCAGACTCTGAAAAGTTACTGATTCTTCATTTTGCTGCAACAGAGAGCAGGAAAGGGGCATAGCAATGTATTTCACAAATATATGCATGCTTCGATTCTCATGCCACCAATCACGCATCTCGATGCATGATGGCCAAGGAATCGGATTGCACAACTCAATATAGGATGAATGCATATGAATGCTACAACAAAACCTAACTCCATCATGGATAATCCGGAGTGTAGGTGACTTGGGAATTGAGACCCGTTCCATCACTCGGAGTACGGAACGTGCCTCGTTTCCCGTGCCCGGGCTAACTCCTATCCCGAACACGATGCAATATGCATGATATGCATGAATGCAACTAAAATACAATCCTAGCATGCACAATGCTATGAAAATGAGATGCCTCGAAATGCGTGCACGCGGGCACGCAAACCGAGGCGATGATCCTAAGGCATGAAATGGCATACGCAATGCAAATTGGACTTACACTAACACGAGTGGACCTCAGCCACACTCACATAAGAGGCCGACGGATGAAAATGAGATGTCTCGAAATGCGTGCACACGGGCACGCAAACCGAGGCAATGGCATACGCAATGCAATGAGACTAAAATGGCATAAACAATGAAATATGGGCTTGCACTAACATGAGAGGACCTCAATCACACTCACATAAGGGGCCATGAGATGAAAATGAAGTGCCTCGAAATGCATGCACACGGGCACGCAAACCGAGGCAATGGTACTAAAGCATGAAGTGGCACTCCAAATGCAAGTTGGACTTATACTAACATGAGAGAGCCTCAGCCACACTCACATAAGAGGCCGTCGGATAAAAAAAGAAGTGCCTCGAAATACGTGCACATGGGCACGCAAACCGAGGCAATGACATAAAGGCATGAAACGGCCTGAAATATGATATACAATGAGACTAAAATGAGATGTCTCGAAATGCGTGCCCACGGGCACGCAAACTGAGAAAATGGCATACGGAATGCAATAGGACTAAAATGAGATATGCGATGCAATATGGGCTTACACCAACATGAGAGAGCCTCAGCCACACTCACACGGGAGGCCAATGGATGAAGATGAAAGTGCCTCGAAATGCGTGCACACGGGCGCGCAAATCGAGGCGATGGCCCTAAGGCATGAAATGGCATGGAAATGATATGCAAACATGCAAATGAATTTTGGCACTGAAATGTGGGGGAAAACAGCCCCGAAATGAGGCGAAAGTACACCCGATGCATGAAATGGCCCCGAAACATGAATTTAGGCACCCGAAATGGCCTATAGCTATACCAAACATGCACAATATAGACATGGAATGAAAATACAGTAGCAAGGCAGCCCCAAGACAAGCATTTTTCAGTCATAAAAAGGGCTAAACAGCAAGCACGCATAGGATTAAGCAAGAATGCAAAAATGGCTCCCCAAGAGGGGTATTGAAGTAAGTGATATATGCAATGCCCAAATGGAAAAATACCCTTCTACAACACTGAAGAGGGACTAAAAATATGCACATTTACAGTAGATGACATCCCCCAAATCAGTATGAAAATATGCTAAAAATGCCATGCAAGATTGAGGCCACAAGAGGATATAACATGAAGTAGGCCAAACATTCATCCAACAAGAAAAGACCCTTAATGAAATATGTCCAGAGGGTCAAAATATGACTCATTCCAGTTCTGATGATGGCCGAAAACAGAGGCTAGATAAGCCCAAAAGAGCATGTAAAAATGAGGGCCAAAGAGGGGTAGAATGGTAGGTACTACATGGAGACCCCAAACAAGATTGATCCCTTCTACAATGTTGTAGAGGGACACAAAATAAGCTTACTCACAGTTCATAACAAACTCCAAAACAATTTACATATAGGCCAAACAAATCATGCAAATTTACGGTAAATAGGGGAGATTATGAAGTAAGTGCAAGATAGGGGGCCCAAACAAGGTTGAGCCCTTATTCAATGTTGAAGAGAGGCTCAAAATAGGCCCACTTATAGTTTACATTATGCTCGAAAACAGATCACACATAGGCTAGAAATTTCATGCAAAAATGTGCCATACCAAGGGGTATTGAAGCAAGTGCACTATAGAGGGCTCAAACAGGGTTGAGCCCTTTAACAAACATGAAGAATGGCTCAAAAGAGTGACCCTTTCAGTTTGGGTCGGAGCCAAAAACAGTGAGAAAATAGGCTTAATAAATGAGGCAAGAAAATGCTACAAAAGAGGGAGATGGCAACTTACCCTTGTAGACAAGTCTTGGCTGCCTTTTGCTTGAAGAATGGATGCCTCATAGCTGCTGGAAAGCTCTCCTAGCTGCTGGAAATAGAGTAGTGGTGGTGGTGCTTGATGATGATGAAGAAATGGAACCAAAACTTGAGAATTTGAGAGAGATGGAGAGAGAGATATCCTTAAACCAATTCTTGGAACCTCTCTTCTTGAGTTGGGAGGACAGCAATATAGACAAGAGAGGGAGAGAAGAATCCTTGCCAAAGTGGAGGGAAATGAGCCCTTATTTCCCTCCAAAAGGTTCCCCCGGATAGAGATATTTTTGGGGGAAAACCAAGACACAGCTGGAATGGACTCACACTGAGGAAGCAGGCCGGCCATCTACTTTTGCTGCAGGTGGCCGGCCGGCCACCCCCTATGGCCGGCCGGCTAGGGGTCAAAAGGGTCAATGAGAATTTCTGGCCAGCCACCAAAGGTTGGTGTCCTCCCATGTGTGTACAACAAGACCCTATGGTTGGAAATTAGCAACTCTGAAACAAGAGAGACAACAAGCCACTTTTAGAAGGGGTTCAAAAGTGAAAAGAAGAATTACTGGCCGGCCATGTGTTTTTAGGATCCTCCCATGTGTGTACAACACAAATATGTGGTTTTGGCTCGAAGAAAATGGTCCTAGGGTGTTCAACATTAGCCCGGAAGTGAGAAAAACGGGCACCGGGGGGCGCCGGAGGAGCATAACTGGTTGCTGAGACAATTGCTGGCCTCCCACCCTCCAGTGATCTTCCTGGTGATAAAACAGAGGTACCTGCCAAAAATGAACAAAAACCGATGCAAAACGAATGCTCGGGGGCCAAAACACGCAGTTCGGGGTCCCGAAAACCGGCCGTTAAGCACCGAAAGTGGTGTTTGGCCACGAAGTGGGTATCTAAGACCCCAGTGTCCCTCGAAAGGGAGTAAATGAGATGCATGCCAAAAACTGGAGGAATCGGAGATGGTTGGGTGGTCCCGAACCGAGGCACACGGCCTGACGGCTCCGAAAACCGGGAACCGAGCTCCGAAATGGGCAAAATGGCCTACGGCCACGAAATGTAGCCCACGGCCACTGAGAGATGGTCTGCGGGACCTCTCCCTCCCCTCAGGAAAGAAAACAGAGAAAACCGAGTCTGGTTCGTAAACCGAGGCAAGGCATAGAAGAGGGTTCGGAAGTCCGGAGGCAGAGCGCACGGCCGCGACTCTGAGACTTCTGAACGAGCACAATATGCAACATCACCGAGCGCTCAATCGGTGACGTCTAAGTCTTAAGGTCGGTCAAAAATGGGGTGTCTACAGGGTGTCTTGCACTCAAGACAGTAGCTAACACCCTTCACGATCGTTAACAACGTCTCATACTCCGATCATTCTGGCAATTTGCGAGGTGTGTTAGAGGAACGAGCGTGCCGACAAGAGGCGCAGAGAGTGCCAGTGCTGCAACGATTGGCCCCTAGGGAGTGCATTAGTGAAGAGGTTGCCATGTCTGCACCTCACCAGGCAGCACACGCGCCACTAGACAAAGAGTTGGTGAGGCTGAGCGCCACCCCCTTCTCTATAGAAATAGAGAACACACTTCTCCTTGCTGGCTTCCACAAGCCAAAATTTACGTTTTATGACAGAAAAATCAACCCGTACATGCACGTAAGCCATTTTCGGCAAGTTATGGCAGGGCATAAGCGTAACAATGCACTAATGTGGCTTATTTTCCCATCGAGTTTGGGTGAATTAGGCCTGAAATGGTTTGAGAGGCTGCCAGAGGAGAGTATCGAGAGGTGGCAATAGTTGGCAGAGGAGTTCATGACTCGATTAAAAACTAACACCAAAGCCCCCAAGGAAGTCGACCACCTTCTCGGCATTAAGATGGAACTGAGTGACTCACTGAAGGCATACAATGCCAAGTATTGGGAGACATTCAACGAAATTCTTGATTGACCGACAAACCTAGCAATCACCCAATACTAGCGCGGTTTCCCAGTTAGACAGAGATTGCGAGACTCGCTCTCCATGAGTCAACTAGCAACCATGGAGCTGCTGATGCAGCACATTAATGAGCACATCTTAGTTAAAAAAGATGCAATCGTGGTTGCCACAAAGATGAATTCGGTAGCAACAGACAAAAGGGTGGCTAGAAAGGTTCAGGCGGTCGGATATGAGGCAAACTGTCCGAACAACTGTGAAAGAGAACAGAATCGTGGTGCTAACTGCAACAATCGGGGTAAGGGTCTGCGATGCCGTCGAAGATGCAAAGTGGAAGCTGAACACCCGAACAGACATCACCACAGTTTTTAAAATCCCAATTTACCGCATACTTAGTGAGATCTGTGATGAGGCATATGTTCGGGGGCCGGCAAAGTTGGGTGATGCTCAAAGAGGCTTCAATCTAAGGTATCGCTGCACCTACCATGATGAGCGCGGGCACCGCACGGAAGACTGCATACCTCTGAAACAGCATTTAAAGAAGTTGGTGGAGGCTGACCACCTAGGTCATTACATTGATAGAGGCATCTAGGCTGCGCCCTAAGCTCAAGCCGAGCCAAACGGCTTGGCCGCTTTAGATGTACCCCCCCAAGGCGTAATCAATGTGATCCATAGGATCGTAGAGCCGGCGCGGGTATGCAAACTCCAGGGAATGATCAAGAAAGCAGAGCATATGAGGGAAGTCCTGTCTGTCCATCCAGCCGCAAAGGAAGGCAAGACCAAAGCAACGGATGTCCTCAGTTTTTCAAGCAGAGATTTGGAGCGAATTCAAACCCCACACAATGATGCGTTGGTAGTCATGCTCCACATGAAGGACTTCGACATCAAACACATTTTAATTGACCAAGGCAGTTCGGTTGAAATAATGTATTATGCCGATTTCAAGCAACTCAAGCTGGAAGACAAAGACTTAGCCCCAGCAACCTCGCCATTGGTCAGCTTCAACTCGTAACTAGAATGGCCAGATAGGAAGATAATCCTACCGGTCAAGGCAGGGTCTGTTGTGGAGCAAGTCGAGTTCTGGGTATTGAAGGTGCCTTCGACTTACAACCTGATCCTGGGCAAGTGATGGTTTTATGCCATGAAGGCGATGGCATCGACCTACCACCAAGTAATGAGGTTCTACCACTGGGATGATCGAAGAAGTGTGGGGCAATTAAGTCATGGCCAAGCAATGTTTCGTGGTCGTGAATAGAAGACGAGCTGCCAAAGGCTTTGTAAGAACCTGAATTTTTGGACAACTAATTAATTTGTTAATAACATTATTTAGTCAATTAATAGTGATTATTAAATTATTAAATTATAATGTTAATAGCATCATGATTAATATCAATATTAAATTTCTTTAAATAAATTTATTTATCTTTCCGTGATTAAATTTCTGTATCTAAATACAGTTGTGGAAACTAAATGAGTTAAATAAACAGTAACTAAATTAATCAGAGGATAGGAGGGAGCAAAATATATAGTGACTAGGTTATATATATACATTGATTTTTATTTTTTGTACACAAAAAAAAAAAAAAAAAAATTTGAAATCAGACTTTTTTTGAGGCAGAGAATTCGGCCACCCTCCTTCCCAAGGAAGGAGGCTGGTGAGAGCAAGCATGCTAAGGCATGCTAAAGCAATGATGCAAACACACCCTAAGCCTATACATGTAGGTAATATTTCCTAAGCCAAGAGGGAAAAAAAAATAAAAAATAAATAAAATGAAATAAAAATAGGCCTCCAAAACTCCCACAAATAGAACACTGTTTCAGACCTTTTCATTTCTATACACACAGTTGAGAAAAGAAAAGAAAAAGAGAAGAAGAGGAGAGGGTGCTTGGTGGCCACCATTTCAAAACTAATCTTGAGAATAATTTGTAAAAGTTCTTGAGGTAGGAATACTCAACCTCCATCCTCCCTTAGATATTTTTTTTTTTATTGAATCTATATATTAAAAATATGCAAGAGTGTGCATTGTTAATACACACATAGCAAGAATAGCTCAATGCATGCTTACATTTTGATAGAATAATAATTTCATGATTATATGATTTATATTCCTTCTTGAAAGCATATATTAGATGGTTTAACTACTGATTTTATGTTCTTATGTGTTCAAATATTCTCAATTGTTTGAAATAATCTTGCATGGGGGTAAAATGAGATAAGGTTGGTTCACTTTTACTCGAAATTTATATTTTCTTCACTATCTTAGATTTATCGGAGGTAAATTACTTTAATAAATTGAAAATAACTTGTGTCAAAAATTTGTTGGTACTGCGAGTATATATAGGTGTTTTATACACATGTAAATTTTTATAAAATCATTGGACACCATTTTCTTACCAAAGTAAATATTTGTCCCAAGTATTGTTCACAACACAGCAGAAATAGTGACTTCAAATAGGTCCCATTTTCTTTGAAAATGGTATTTTTCTACACGCCCATTTGGGATAGTTAGATATAAGAGTTATCTTTCATTTTCCTCCAATTTCAAAAAAAATGGATTAGTGTAAAAGGAGAAATTGTAGTTTTACTAAAATGCGACAGAATCTGTCCTATTTTCTTAGAAAAATTATTTGACCATCTTCCATTGGTTTTCAGTTTTCAAACTCTTCTAGAAATATGTTTTAAACTCAAATATGTAGCAAGCTGTTCTAACCATACCTATTTTTGACACCGTTTGACACCCCTTTTTATTTTGAAAACACAAATCACCAGTGTTGGAAGTTACTGTAACTCACTGTCCTAGAAACTAGTTTTCCTCCAAATTTTATTTCTCCATTTTAAAATCATTTTTAGCCCTGGTATTCTTCGTGAAATATTTTCCTAACTCAATGAACTAGCACCAGTTAAAATATTGTAATAATTGAACTTCGTTTGATATGGGTTTCATTATTTTTAGTCTGACCATACAGTGTTGAAAAGAAGAAATGTGAGAAATTTATTAAAATTTTGTGATGACTCCTAAGATATTCTATAGTATTTATTTTGGTTGCCATACATGATTATGTTGTGCTATATAAACCTTATGTCACTGTGGTTTGTAAACCAAAACTCGTACATGCATCAAAAGGTGAATTCGACGAAGTAAAGAAACACGAAATTGAACCGATGCATTAAAGTTTAAAAGTGATGGGGTGAGCCCGATTTAGAGTCTTGTGCAAGTGAGTTGTGAACCATAACATGGCACAGGAAGGTATTTCGGCTCTTATCGGTATAGGCAATATAAGGTTGGTGGTGCGGGTGTCACAACATAGACTGTTCCCTTGGGGCAGATTGTGCTGTCACGACTCGGGTACATAACCTTGGTGCGTGGACATCATTAGTAGTTACAGTAAGTAACATTTGATTAATTTACCAAGGGGGAGTCAGAATTGCCTGTGGCCATTGCTTAGCGGTTGAGTGGAAATAGTGCTCCGCGGGGAGTTACTTAGACTTACCTGATAAACTAAACCTATGTGAATTTAAAAGAAAAGTTAATATTTTCCTTATGATGAATTATTGCTTCCACTTGCCATTGTTCTTATTATCTATTGTTATTATTTCAACTGATAGCATTTCTGTTATGCTTATTAAATGCTGCTTGTTACTCTGTTACTACAAAGCATTCATTAATTGTGAGTATTATTATCGGGGTGGGTATTTTCGGGTTGTAGTATCTTATTGAGCTTGTCGCTCATTGGCATTCCCGTTGCCCTAGCGTTTTATGCCAGGTACTGAAGAAACCGAAGAAAACACCGAGGTCTTGGAAGGTGACATTGAGCCTTGGTTAACTTAAAGTGTGCCCAAGTTCCATGAACCCTTTTTCCGATTTTTTTTTTTTTTTTTTTTTTTTCTAGTTTTTCTCTAGTTTTCTCTTCTTCTTTTAAATTTTTTTTTTTTTTATTTGTGTCTTTCTTTCATGTACCAAGACTAAGTTTTAAGTTTTATTGGAGTTGTAATTTAAGAACTTTTAATTTATGTGTTGTTAATTAATGGATGATGGTAAACTTGGTGGCAACATTGATGAGGAGTTTCTTAATTAAGAAAATTGATTTTAAGTTCTGAATCTTATTATGATGTCCTTAAATTTTGGGGCGTCACAACTTGGTATCAGAGCATAGGTTGAGGAACCCTTGAGACCTTGAGGAACCGTAAGCCTGCTTGTTAAATAACTTATTAGTGGTCATAGTGAGCATTTTTAGTTACTAGTAAAATTTTGATTTTTGTAGATGGCAAACGAAAATCAGAATGCATGGTCTGAGGAGGAACCTAAGATATTAGAAGAACTTATTGATTGGGAGAAGGATCTAGAGGAGTGTCTCGAAGAAAAGCCAGAAGAAGAGCCAGAAGAGAACTTGGAAGAAGAATTCAGAGTAGGAGCTGAGGGTGATTTCGATTCTGAGTCTGACTCTGATCAGGAATTGGAGGAGTCTAATCTTGAATCCTCGATAGAGAATGGCCCTGAGGCGGCCTTGAGACACATGAAGGTGCCGCCGGTCTTAGAATGGACATGTTTATTGGGCTAGTCCAGATAAAAGAATATCTGGACAATAATTTCTATCGAGTATGGAACCTACCACCACAGTACGTCTCAAACAAAGGTGATGCATTTCTGCTCCAAGATATCCGGACTACTCAACCTTCTTTCGGTCATGTTATTTGAACCCTAGACCCATTGGTGAATTTTTATGGAGCTGCCATATATCATGAGATCTCTACTTGTGTGATTAAGCGAATGGTGTGTCAAAATGGGATGTAGATGGTCCTTGTCCGCTGGGAGTGTTATGGACTACCTGATGAGGCATGGGAGTTGGAGGAGACAATGCATCAATGTTGTGTCCACTTTCTTGGGTAGGAGATGGCAAGTGTAGAAGTTAGGACAACAACAAATTTTGTAGTACTTAATTGTAATAGTCCTAGTTTCTAACTTAGCGTTTTTGGCAAAAAATACCGCAATGAGATAGGAAGGGGTAGAATGAATTTTTGTTTTTTTGTTTCTTTATGAATGTACTGATATTTTATTATTAATAATGAAATCCTACTATTTAAAGGTTTTTGTGTTCAACTTGGACTGTTTTATGTGCATTTTATCAACAAATAATAAATAATAAATAAATAAAGGGTGTAACAACAATATCCTTTATACAGAAAATGGCAGGAAGAACTAGGGCAAATGGATCTAATGACAACAATAACAACAACAGCAGTGACGTCTTGAATTTCGTTCAGGAAATTACTAATGAACTAAGAAACCAACCCAGGTGTGATAACAACAAGGCAAAATTAATAACGAAATTTCAAAAACTCAGACCCCAAAATTTTTTTTGGAGAACCCAATCCTTTCACAACTGAGGCTTGGATAAGGCAAGTGAAGAAAATATTGGAGATGCTAGAAATTCAGAATGAGAAAGACCAAGTGTCCCTTGCCTCATTTCTCTTCGATGGGGTGGCTGATTTCTGGTGGACAATGATTAAGGAAAGCCGTCAAGTGGCAGAACTATCTTGGAGACAGTTCAAGGAATTGTTTATGGAAAAGTACTTCTCAAACTCGGTAAGGTAGGAGATGATTGTAATAACCCCGACCTCCGATTAATGCTAAATCATGGTTAATTTTGCCTAACAGTAATTTAGAAGGAATCTGGAATTAATTTGCATTTGAATTGCATTATTTATGTGTTTCTATCTGTTTGCGACATAATGATCTGTTCATGTCTTTGACTTTAAACTGCGAATTGAAAGCCTTATCGGCGCCCGATTCCGAAATTGATTAATGTTTTATGCTAGTTAGAATTTATGTGATTTTATAGTAGGTTTAATTGAAATTTGATTTGAAATGTTTAAATTAGATTAAATAACATTAAATCACACTAGTTTGAATTATTACATAAATGCCATTAGTGGGCCACTTAGGCACCATTGCTTTGAACTCAAATTATACACATTTCATAACATCTCCTCAGCCATTTCTTAGACCAATTCGAAGAGAGAGAGGAAGAGTAGGAGAATTTGAGTTCAACAAGGGATTTAACTTGGAGACTTAGAAGAAATCAAGAAAAATTGCATTTTTGAGCTTCCATACTTGAATTGAGGACCTAAGGTAGGGAGTTCTTCCTTCTACTTGTGAATTTAAGATTAATTCTAGCATGGTTCATGGAAGATTAGAGTTTAAAGTCTAGAATGGGGTTAAAATGTTGAATTGAGGATTAATTCATGCATGCATGCACATATTTTTGGATTTTGGAGTTGTTCTTCATGAATTTCCACATGCATGTCCACATTTTTGTTATAGTCCATGAATTCATCCTATTCATGAGCTTAATCTTGTTTTGGATCATGTTTTGGAGCATTAGAAGTCATGAGAATTCATGCATGTTACATTTAAATTATGTTCTTGAAGTTTTCCTTGAAATTATGTTTAATTGAACTACCTTTGGGTTTTGATTTTGCAAATTGATCTTCAAAACATGTTATACTATGAGTTTACAAGAGTTTTCCAGAAAATTAGCTCAAAAGGATCGAATTTGATGCTTTGAAATTGAGTTTTGAGCTTGAGGTTCAAATCTGGAAATTCCAGATTTTGGACTCACACTCGAGCGGGGAACTCCGCGCTCGAGCGTACACACTGAGTTCATGAAGTCCGCTCGAGCGGGAATTTCGTGTATTCAGTACTTTTCACATATTTACAGTCCGCTCGAGCGGGGTAATGCACGCTCGAGTGAGGACTTGTGCCTCACGCTTGAGCGGGTATCGAGCGCCCATCGAGCGTAAATTTCATGCATCCAGTACTTTTACTGTAGTTTACAGTCTGCTCGAGTGGAGGAATACACGCTCGAGCGGATCCCTTTTGTCTGCGTGTCCGCTCGAGCGGATAAATCCACGCTCGAGCGGGACCCCTGTTTCAGCAAAATTTTGAAAAGTGTCTCTAAGTGCATCTTTGTATTCTCATTCCATCCTAGGAATTCCTAGGCCATGTTTATGACTCTCTAATGAGGATAAGAGATTAGAAACACGCTAAGAGCCAACGAAATAAGTTTTGTACAATTAGAACGTGTGTTTCAAGTGTGCATTTGTTATGTGTCATGTAGGTCACGTGCCATGTCCTGTCTGATCGATCTGCTCTATCTGTCTGTCTCCAAGCCCACGGTGAGTAATAACTTTGTAAAGTTATGTTCAAATATAAGTATTTTCTAAGTAATGTAAAATGATTTGTTTGCCGAGGTAATATTTTCTGTATGAATGAATGGTTGTCCAATGTTTCTGAAATGTATTCGTGACATTCTTAGCCTCAAATAATAATTGTTATTTGTTCTATTACGTCCCTTTATGGGTCAACTGTACGTCTCATGAGCCAACTGTTATGGATCTTTACGTCCCTTTATGGGTCAACTGTACGTCTCATGAGCCAACTGTATCGTCTCCGTGCACGTAAGTCAACTGTATGCCTTTATGGCCGTCCCTTATGGGTCAACTGTTTCTGCTAGTGCTAAAGAATGTATCATGTAAACTTAAACAAGGCTTATGATTTCTGTCTGTATATGATCTAGACAAGTTATGGTTTTGATATGAAACTGAATTATGAATTATGAATCTGTATGGACTCATTCATAAAACCCCTTTACTCTGTTATTATTTACTGGGCTTTCGCTCACAGTTTATATTATGTATGTAGGTGAGTCGGCACATGACCAGGGCCAGAGTTGACAGCCTTCTGTACTGTTTTGTCAGCCAACCGTTGTGCCTCCCGAGGAGGTTTCGATCGAAGCCTAATGTTTTCGCTGTTTTTGTTTTCATGCTAGTCTCTGTATGTGTTTTGTTAAGACAGGTCTTGGGATATAAATACTTTGTAAATATTGATGTCCTTTGACTGGCATACTTATGTATATATATATAAGTCTTGAAATCTTCTGTCCCGTGTACGTTATCACAGCTCATTGGACCTTGTCCATTTCGTATTATTGCTTCCGCAGCCTCTTATTATTTTCTAATCTGTTTAGAGGCCTTTGGTAATCCACGGATTACTGGCCGGTTACAGTGCTAAACCTACAGAGGCGGGTTTGGGTCGTGACAGAGTGGTATCAGAGCACGTGTTCTACCGCACACACAGGTCCGTATGAGCTTAGGGTGTCCTAGTAAGAGTTAGGGGCATTCCATCTGCATGTGTGGGTGTATGGTAATGCAACTGAATATGAAAACTGAATGTACATTTGAATCAATTGAATTGAAGGAAACGAATAAGATTATGCCTGTGTTTATTATCATTTGATGTCTGTATAGTAAGATGGAGAATGCAAGGGGAAGTGGTGAAAGTGAATCTTCAGAGGCTCACATGGGCCGAATGGAACAAATGTTAGCGGCATTGATTGAAACCTTGGTACAACAACAGAGACAACAACCTTTGCCCCCTCCGCCTCCACCAGCACAAGCCGAGCCAGATAATAATGACATCATCAATCTGACACAGAAATTCATGAAAATGAAACCGCCAACGTTCTATGGTGGAATTGAACCTTTGAAAGCTGAGACGTGGTTGCTTGAGATAGAAAAATTGTATGAAGTGTTCCCTTGTACTGAAACTCAGAAAGTCCTCCTAGCCACCTACACTCTGAAAGATGAAGCCTGCAGGTGGTGGTTACTGATCCGAAATGGCAATGGAAATATGACATGAGCACAGTTTAATGCTATCTTCTACGACAAGTATTTTTCCCAATGTTTTAGGGACCGAAAGGGTCTGAATTTCAGGAACTCAAACAGGGAAGAATGTCTGTAGCAGAGTATGAAGCTAAATTCACCGAATTGGCACGGTTCGCTCCATACAGGGTGGATACTGATTACAAGAAAGCACGAAAATTCGAAGGTGGATTGGATTTGGAGGTGTTTGATCGGGTGGGTGTGTTGAAATTGCCCACTTATGTAGAAGTCTTAGACAGATCCTTAATGGCGGAAGCTACCATAGCCGCTATGAGACAAAGTAAGGCCCCAGCAGCTACAACAACTGATTGGAGAGGAAAAAGGTCTGGGTTTGGTTTTAAACGAGGCCGGTCCTTTATTAGTAAGAAGCAAAATACAGGATCCTCCAGCAACTCGAGCCAGAGTAGTGGGTCCATCCCGGTCTGTCCTGATTGTAGTAGAAGGCACAGGGGTGTGTGCTACCGAGTGTCCGGTGCTTGTTACCGATGTGGCCAGCCAGGTCATGTAGTGAAAGATTGCCCATTCAGGAATGAGAATGCTAGTCGTCCTGTGGCAAGCTCAGCCGGATCTGCCTCCGTAGCCAAAACAAATGTAAAGGCCAATATTGGGAAAGAACCTCTGAGACAAGGCTGAGTGTTTGCCTTAGTGCCCGGTGACGTACCGAACACCTACACTGTGGTGTCAGGTACACTCCCTATATGTTCTCACAATGCATGTGTACTGATAAATTCTGGGTCTACACATTCCTTTGTATCGCATGCTTTTTCTCGAAAATTAACTAGACCATTAGAACTTATGACCTATGTGTTATCTGTGTCTACGCCGTCTGGGGATTCTATGATGTGTACTCATGTTTATCCAGCCTGCGATGTTATGATTGGTGATATGATGTTATATGTGGACTTATTACCCTTAGACATTAATCATTTTGATTGTATTTTGGGGATGGATTGGTTGACTAAATACTGTGCTACCATTGACTGTGCAAATAAAACTGTTGTGTTTAGACCACCGGGTATGCCTAAATTTACTTTTATTGGGAATGGGGTAGTTCCTCCCCCATATTTGATTTCGGCTATGAAAGCTGTAAAACTCCTTAGGATGGAAGGTAGGGGTTATCTGTGTTGTATACTGACTGCACCATCTGACAGTACTACTGTAGAAACAATCCCTGTTGTTTGTGAATTTCCCAATGTGTTTCCGACTGACTTACCTGGGGACTTAGTTGATAGAGAAATTGAATTCATTGTTGAAGTATTTCCGCGGACACAACCTATTTCCAAGACTCCCTATAGAATGTCTATCTCTGAATTGAAAGAATTGAAAACCCAACTTCAGGAACTGTTAGATAATAAATTTATCCGTCCGAGTACATCACCCTGGGGTGCTCTAGTTTTGTTTGTCAAAAAGAAGGATGGATCTTTGAGATTGTGTATAGACTACCAAGAACTGAATAAAGTGACTATCAAGAATAAATACCCTATACCCCGAATAGATGACTTGTTTAATCAACTTCAGGGTGCCCAAGTGTTTTCCAAAATTGACCTCAGGTCCGGGTATCATCAATTAAAAGTTAGAGCTGAGGACATAGAGAAGACTACATTCCGAACTAGATATGGACATTACGAATTTTTAGTAATGCCGTTTGGGATGACTAATGCACCCGCAGCCTTCATGGATCTTATGAACAGGGTGTTTAGATCATATCTGGATGATTTCATTGTTGTATTTATTGATGACATTTTGATTTACTCTAAAGACAGGGAAGAACATAAGAATCATCTGAGAACCACCTTGCAGATTTTGAGAGAAAAGAAATTGTATGCTAAATTGTCCAAGTGTGAATTCTGGCTTGACAGTGTGGTATTTTTGGGACATGTAATCAACAAGGATGGAGTTTCTGTTGACCCTCAAAAAATTGAAGCCGTTGTGGATTGGCCTAGACCGACAAATGTGACAAAAGTCCGAAGCTTTCTGGGACTTGCAGGTTACTACAGGAGGTTTGTGAAAGACTTTTCCAAGCTTGCCCTGCCATTGACTCAGTTAACTCAGAAAAATATGCCATTTGACTGGAGTGAACAAAGAGAGGCAGCTTTCCAAGAATTGAAAACCAGGTTAGTGACTGCACCAATCTTAACTTTGCCTAATGGTACTGATGGGTTCCAAGTGTACAGTGATGCTTCCTATAAAGGCTTGGGGTGTGTACTAATGCAAAACGGAAGGGTGATTGCCTATGCTTCTAGACAACTCTGACCACATGAAAAGAATTACCCAACGCATGATCTTGAGTTAGCAGCTGTGGTGTTTGCTTTGAAAATCTGGCGTCACTACTTGTATGGGGTAACTTGTGAGGTGTACACCGACCATAAAAGCTTGAAATATTTCTTCACCCAAAAGGAATTGAACATGAGACAGAGACGATGGTTAGAACTAATCAGGGATTATGATTTGCAAATTTTGTACCATCCAGGGAAGGCTAATACCGTAGCAGATGCCTTGAGCCGAAAATCCAGTGCGAATTTGTCATGTTTGTTATCTAGCCGAAAAGAATTGTTGACTGACCTAGAACAAGTTGGGCTGTTGACTGCTATTTCTGCTCAACTTGCTATTCTTGATGAAATCAAACAAAAACAATGTGAGGATGAATACTTGAAAAAGATCATAGAGGAATTTGATTCGAAGCCAAGGCCAGGATTTGTGTTTGAGAATGGTCTGTTGAAATTTCAGAACCGTCTTTGTGTACCTGATTATGATGAATTGAGAAAACGTATTATGACTGAAGCTCACAGTAATAAGTTTGCTATGCATCCAGGAAACATGAAGATGTATCATAATTTGAAATAGAATTTTTGGTGGCCTGGAATGAAAAAGAGCATTGCAGACTTTGTGGCTAGATGTCTACATTGCCAACAGGTTAAAGCTGAGCATCAATGACCCGCTGGTTTGCTACAACCACTCCCAATACCAGAATGGAAATGGGAGCGCATTACTATGGACTTCATTGTGGGATTGCCTCGTTCTTCTTGAGGTATGGACTCTGTCTGGGTTATAGTTGACCGTTTAACTAAGTCTGCTCATTTTCTGCCTCTCAAAACTATTTATAACGCTGATAAATTGGCCAATATCTATATGACTAAAATTGTGAGATTGCATGGAGTGCCAGTATCTATTGTGTCTGACAGGGACTCAAAGTTTGTATCGAGATTTTGGCAAAGTTTGAAACAGGCTTTGGGGATTGAATTGAGACTGAGCAGTGCTTATCACCCAGAACTGAGGGCCAAACTGAAGGAACGAACCAGACTCTGGAGGATATGCTCAGAATGTGTGTGTTAGACTTCCAAGGGAATTGGGAGACCTACTTGCCATTAGCTGAATTTGTGTACAACAACAGTTACCATTCAAGCATTGAAATGGCTCCTTACGAAGCTTTGTATGGAAGAAAATGTCGTTCTCCGATATGCTGGGCTGAAGTTGGTGATAGACCTTTGTTGGGACCGGAACTTGTACAAGAAACAACCAAGAAAGTAAAACTAATCCAACAATGCCTGAAAACTGCACAGAGTCGGTAGAAAAGTTATGCTGATGTCCGAAGAAGAGATAGGGAATATGAAGTTGGGGACCACGTGTTCATAAAGGTGACCCTGATGAAGGGTCAAACTCGGTTTGGTGTTAAGGGAAAATTGGAGCCAAGATATGTTGGACCTTATGAAGTTCTCAAAAAGATCAATCCGGTATCGTATCGAGTAGCCTTACCTCCAGTAATGGAGCACATACATAACGTCTTTCATGTATTGATGCTTCAGGAATATTTGAGGGATCCACTCCACGTCATGGAACCGACACATGTACTGCTGAAAGATGACTACACTTATGAAAGACCTATTCAGATTGTGAACCGCCGGATCAAAAGGTTGAGAAATAAAGAGATACCGTTGGTAAAAGTTGATTGACAAAACCACGGAGGAACCTATGCAACTTGGGAAACTGAGGAAGACATGATGAAGAGATATCCGGATTTGTTCCCGTTGGACCCAATGTTGGTTCCGAATGAAGGTAATTCGAGTTTGGAGGACCAAACTCTTTTGAGGGGGGAAGACTGTAATAACCCCGACCTCCGATTAATGCTAAATCCTGGTTAATTATGCCTAACAGTAATTTAGAAGGAATCTAGAATTAATTTGCATTTGAATTGCATTATTTATGTGTTTCTATCTGTTTGCGACATAATGATCTGTTCATGTTTTTGACTTTAAACTGCGAATTGAAAGCCTTATCGGCGCCCGATTTTGAAATTGATTAATGTTTTATGCTAGTTAGAATTTATGTGATTTTAGAGTAGATTTAATTGAAATTTGATTTGGAATGTTTAAATTAGATTAAATAACATTAAATCACACTAGTTTGAATTATTACATAAATGCCATTAGTGGGCCGCTTAGGCACCATTGCTTTGAACTCAAATTATACACATTTCATAACATCTCCTCAGCCATTTCTCAGACCAATTCGAAGAGAGAGAGGGAGAGTAGGAGAATTTGAGTTCAACAAGGGATTTAACTTGGAGACTTAGAAGAAATCAAGAAGAATTGCATTTTTGAGCTTCCATACTTGAATTGAAGACCTAAGGTAAGGAGTTCTTCCTTCTACTTGTGAATTTAAGATTAATTCTAGCATGGTTCATGGAAGATTAGAGTTTAAAGTCTAGAATGGGGTTAAAATGTTGAATTGAGTATTAATTCATGCATGCATGCACATATTTTTGGATGTTGGAGTTGTTCTTCATGAATTTCCACATGCATGTCCACATTTTTGTTATAGTCCATGAATTCATCCTATTCTTGAGCTTAATCTTGTTTTGGATCATGTTTTGGAGCACTAGAAGTCATGAGAATTCATGCATGTTACATTTAAATTATGTTCTTGAAGTTTTTCTTGAAATTATGTTTAATTGAACTACCTTTGGGCTTTGATTTTGCAAATTGATCTTCAAAACATGTTATACTCACTACAAGAAAATACACCTTTGGCGACTAAATTTTTAGTCGCCAAAAGTCCTTTTTTAGTCGCCAAAGGTCGAATTTCCATTTTCCACGACAAAAACTTTTAGTCGCCACTGTTGTCGCCAATGGCCGGTCGGCAATACCTTTGGCGACTAAAAACTTGTTAGTCGGCAATGTATAGGTCTTCAGCGACGAAAAAAATTGTCGCCAAATGCAATATAATTTTTGGAAATTCGACCTTTGGCGACTAAACTTTTAGTCGCCAATAGTATTTTTTTATTATTATTTAAACCTTTCGGTGACTAAAGTCATTGGTCGCCAAAACCATTTCCAGAAAAAAAAAAATTTTTTTTGCCTTGGCTGCTCCCAAGGTTCGAACCTGGGACGTCCAAGCCATGCTCCCCACTGTGCCTTCACCCACACGCGTTCCCCACTAGACCACCCCAACATCACATGCGTGATAGTGCAACATATATTATTTATATAGTATATTAACCGCAATTAATAGAAAATAATATTTATAAATATAATTTTTTTAATTCAAATAATTTATGTCAAAAAATAAATTATTTATTAAAAAAAAAATTAGGCAACTTTTGGTGACTAAAACCATTTTTTAGCCGCTAATCGTATTATTTTGGGCTACTAATTATTTATTTGTCGCTAAAAAAACAGGTTGCGAATTAAAAATCGGCAGTTTTGGCAACTAAACAGAAATTTCGTCGCCAAAACCCCTACTTTGGGCGACCAAAATGGATTTTGGTCGGCAAAACCCCCACTTTCAGCGACTAAATTGTTTTTAGTCGGCAAAACTGCTATAATCAGCGACTAAACCTGTTTTTAGTCGCCAAAACCATACCTTTTCGCTACTAAATTATTTTAGTCGCTAAAAACCGTGACTTTTGGCTACTAAACAAACTTTAGTCGCTGAAAACCCTATATTAGGCGACAAAACTTCCTTTTAGTCGCTAAAAACCTGTTGTTCGGCGACTAAACTCTTTTAGTCGCTAAAAAGCTACTTTTCGGCGACAAATTCCAATTTAGTCGCCATTTCCCTCACTTTCAGCGACTAAATTTCATATTTTGGTCGCCAATTCTGTTTTTTGTTGTAGTGACTATAAGTTTACAAGAGTTTTCTAGAAAATTAGCCCAAAAGGATCGAATTTGATGCTTTGAAGTTGAGTTTTGAGCTTGAGGTTCAAATCTGGGAATTCCAGATTTTGGACTCACGCTCGAGCGGGGAACTCCACGTTCGAGCGTACACGCTGAGTTCATGAAGTCCACTCGAGCGGGGGAAAGTGACGCTCGAGCGGGAATTTCGTGTATCCAGTACTTTTCACATGTTTACAGTCCGCTCGAGCGGGGTAATGCACGCTCGAGCGAGGACTTGTTCCTCACGCTCGAGTGGGTATCGAGTGCCCATCGAGCGTGAATTTCATGCATCCAGTACTTTTACTATAGTTTACAGTCCGCTCGAGCGGAGGAATACACACTCGAGCGGATCCCTTTTGTTTGCATGTCCGCTCGAGCGGATATATCCACGCTCGAGCGGGACCCCTGTTTCAACAAAATTTTGAAAAGTGTCTCTAATTGCATCTTTGTATTTTCATTCCATCCTAGGTATTCCTAGGCCATGTTTATGACTCTCTAATGAGGATAAGAGATTAGAAACACGCTAAGAGCCAACGAAATAAGTTTTGTACAATTAGATCGTGTGTTTCAAGTGTGCATCTATTATGTGTCGTGTAGGTCACGTGCCACGTCCTGTCTGATCGATCTGCTCTATCTGTCTGTCTCCAAGCCCACGGTGAGTAATAACTTTGTAAAGTTATGTTCAATTATAAGTATTTTCTGAGTAATGTAAAATGATCTGTTTGCCAAAGTAATATTTTCTGTATGAATGAATGGTTGTCCAATGTTTCTGAAATGTATTCGTGACATTCTTAGCCTCAAATGATAATTGTTATCTGTTCTGTTACATCCCTTTATGGGTCAACTATACGTCTCATGAGCCAACTGTTATGGATCCTTACGTCCCTTTATGGGTCAACTGTACTTCTCATGAGCCAACTGTATCGTCTCCGTACACATGAGTCAACTGTATGCCTTTATGGCCGTCCCTTATGGGTCAACTATTTTTGCTAGTGCTAAAGAATGTATCACGTAAACTTAAACAAGGCTTATGATTTCTGTCTGTATATGATCTAGACAAGTTATGGTTTTGATACGAAACTGAATTATGAATTCTGAATCTGTATGGACTCATTCATAAAACCCCTTTACTCTGTTATTATTCACTGGGCTTTCGCTCACAGTTTATATTATGTATGTAGGTGAGCCGGCAAATGACCAGGGCCAGAGTTGACGGCCTTCTGTACTGTTTTGTCAGCCAACCGTTGTGGCTCCCGAGGAGATTCCGATCGAAGCCTAATGTTTTGGCTATTTTTATTTTCATGCTAGTCTCTGTATGTGTTTTGTTAAGACAGGCCTTGGGATGTAAATACTTTGTAAATATTGATGTCCTTTGACTGGCATACTTATGTATATATATATAAGTCTTGAAATCTTCTGTCCCATGTACGTTATCACAGCTCATTGGACCTTGTCTATTTCATATTATTGCTTCTGCAGCCCCTTATTATTTGCTAATCTGTTCAGAGGCCTTTGGTAATCCACGGATTATTGGCCGGCTACGGTGCTAAACCTACAGGGGCGGGTTTGGGTCGTGACAATGATCCAAGAATTTCTCCAACTGAACCAAAGGGACATTACTGTGACACAGTATGCCAATCGATTTGAGGCCCTTTCTTTCCATGCCACAACTATAGTGGCAAATGAAATAGACAAAGTAAGGCGCTTTGAGTAGGGACTTGACTCAGTAATCCGAGACAAGTTGGTTACAGTACAGCTACCTACTTATACAAAGGTAGTAGATAGGGCTCTTACTCTAGAAAGAGAGAAGATGGACACTGCAAGAACTCAAGGTCAACGGTCCAGAGCCAACCAGAAAAGAAGTGGAGGACCCTCAAGGAACAATAGGACCCCTGCTACTTCGGTACCCTATGCCAGGGGTCCACAACAACAACAAAAGTACAATTCTGAACAACGTGGTGGAAAAGGGGCTAGGAGGTGTTACGAATGTGGCCAAAAAGGGCACTTTAGAAACAACTATCCTCAAAGGTCAGGCTACTACATCAATTCAGGGGGAGCCACTCAACGAAACAAATGCGCCCCAACTTAGGGAACATGAGCTGCGCAAAATTCCCAATCCGATAGAGGTTTGTTGCCAGCTAATTGGAATGTAAGACAATCGAGGACTCAACAACCAGGAGATGGCAATGTAAGGAAACCTTAAGGGCCAAATTAGGGGGCCATCGAGAGAGTCTTTGTACTCCAAGAAGGAGAAGACACTGGAAATCATTTAGTGAGTCAAGGTATACTCATCTTTATGAACTCTTGTGTACAAGTCTAGTTTGATTCTGGAGTATCACATTCTTTTATATCTGCTTCATGTGTTATAACTTTGGGATTAGAGCCTGAACGTTTAGGAACACCTATGAGTGTAGCTTCACCACTAAGAGGTCAAACTCGAGTAGATCTCGTATGCAAATCATGTGAACCAGGAGTCTCCAGTTTGCATTTAACTTGCGACCTACGAGTCATGGAAATGTCAGACTTTAACGTTATCCTAGGAATGGGCTGGTTATCAGTCCATAGAGCCACCATTGATTGCTATCGAAAGATTGTGACCACTTACTTTTAAGACGGAACGCGATTCCAATTTAAGGGGATAGACAAGATTCTCTATCACCGACACTTTGAAAGTCAAAGTGGCATGATCACCTGGCTGGGTGGCTAGCCAGCTTAGTTCTGGAAGATAAAGACCCTATGGAACTAGGGCTACCTCGTGTGGTGTGTGAGTATGTTGATGTATTTTTAGAGGAACTACTAGGACTACCCTCCAAAGCGAGAAATAGACTTTACCATTGAACTATAACCTGGTACATCACCAATCTCAATGGCACCACATTGTATGGCAACAGCTGAATTGAGAGAGCTAAAGACATAGTTGCACGAATTATTGGATCAGGAATTTATAAGGCCAATCACATCCCCGTGGGGAGCACCAACCTTATTTGCAAAAAGAAAGATGAGACACTTAGGTTGTGCATTGATTACTGACAACTCAATAGAGTCACCATTAAGAATCGGTATCCATTACCTAGGATTGATGACCTTTTCGATCAGCTTAGAGAGGCAAAGTATTTCTCAAAGATAGACCTCAAGTCTGGGTATCACCAATTACGTATTCGGGAAGAAGATATTCTTAAGAATGTGTTTCAAACCCATTACGGCCACTATGAGTTCATAGTGATGCCATTCGGCCTAACCAATGCGCCAGATATGTTCATGAGCTTAATGAACAAAATACTCATGCCTTACTTAGATCAATTTGTGGTAGTTTTCATTGATGATATTTTGGTGTATTCTAAGTCTGAAGGAGACCATGAACAACATTTGAGAATAGTACTTCAAACCTTGAGGGAGAACTAACTGTATACTAAGGCTAGTAAATGTGAGTTCTAGATGGAGGAAGTAAAGTTTTTGGGTCATGTGGTGTCTGAAAAGGGAATATTAGCGAACCCAACTAAAGTAGAAGCAGTGACAGAATGGAAGTAGCTTAAGAACAGATATGAGATTCGTAGTTTCTTAGGATTGACCGGTTACTATTGAAGATTCATTCAAGACTTCTCAAAATTGGCCAAACCAATGACACATTTGACTCAAAAGGAAGTTAAGTTTGAATGGAACGAGTCTTGTGAAAATTCATTCCAAGAACTCAAGAAAAGATTGACGAATGCCTCTATTCTCATAGTACCAGAACGTGACGTGGGGTACAATGTGTCTTGTGATGTTTCCAAAGAAGGTCTGGGGTGCGTATTGATGCAAAATGGCAAGGTGGTGGCATATGGATCAAGGCAATTAAAGAATCATGAGAAGAATTATCTGACTCATGACTTGGAGTTAGTAGTAATAGGTCACGCACTTAAAATTTGGAGACACTACCTGTATGGTAAAAAGTTTGAGATACTCACTGATCACAAAAGCTTGAAGTATCTGTTCACACAAAAGGATTTGAACATGTGTTAGAGATGCTAGATGGAGTATCTTGAGGATTACCAATTTATCCTTTTCTATCATCCCGGCAAGGCTAACGTGGTGGCAGATGCGCTAAGTCACAAGAATAGAAAGATTGTTGCTAGTTTAGCACTTAGAGAATGGAATATGGTTGGAACGCCCAATGAATTTGGGGTTCAGATGGAGGTTCAAGATGAAAGGGCTTATTTTGGTGCTCAGATTGCTATGCCTAAAATTTTGAGCGAGATATTAGAATCACAAAAGTACGATCAGAAGGTAACATTCATCAAGGCATGAATGGAATCTAGTGAAACCATGCCTGGTTGGGAAATTCACACAGATGGGAGTTTGAATTATCAAGGTCGAATGTTCGTGCCAAGCAACGACTCACTAAGGGAAAAGGTACTTAAGGAATTCCACCATTTAGTATTCGTAGTACATCTAGGAGGTACTAAGATGTACCAAGACTTAAAGCGCCAATATGGGTGGGCCAGAATGAAAAGGGATGTAGCAAACTTTGTGTCTCAGTGCCTGACATGTCAACAAGTAAAGACTGAATACCAAAGACCGGCAGGAACACTTCAACCCTTACTAATCTCGGAGTGGAAATGGGAATACATAATGTAAGGCCTCGGTGTCTTACATCGGGAATGAAGGGGGAGTTCCTGGACTATAAAAGTAAAAACCTGGACCCTTATATAGCATCGAGACCTTTTCCCGGGTGGTGAGATCCTTAACAGAACTCCACAGTTAAGTGTGCTTAGGCTGGAGTAGTTCTGGGATGGGTGACCCACTAGGAAGAACAAATCCGTGCGGGCGTGGCCCAAAGCGGACAATATCGATGACGTGTGAAGGGTCGGGGCCTTACAAATGGTATCAGAGCCGACTCTCCAGAGTACCGAGTGTGGGCCCCTGGCGTCTCTCGATGTATGTGGGCGGGTTTGCGAGCTAGCAGGCTACGGCACAGGGACGTACGGCCTTATGGGGGGTGGATTGTAAGGCCCCGGTGTCTCACATCGAGAATGGAGGGGGAGTTCCTGAACTATAAAAGTAAAAACTTGGACCTTTATATAGCATCGAGGCCTTTTCCCGGGTGGTGAGATCCCTAGCAGAACTCCATAGTTAAGCGTGCTTAGGCTGGAGTAGTTCTGGGATAGGTGACCCACTAGGAAGAACAAATCCGTGCGGGCGTGGCCCAAAGCGGACAATATCGTTGATGTGTGAAAGGTCAGGGCGTTACACATAACCATGGATTTCGTGACAGGTTTGCCTCGATCACCACATGGACTTGACGGCGTGTGAGTAGTGGTAGATCAACTAACTAAGACAGCCCGATTCTTACTTGTCGGGTCATCAGATATGTTAGATTCACTCAGTAGATTGTTTATCCAAGAAGTGAACAGATTACATGGAATACCAGTTAGCATCGTGTCTGATCGTGATCCTCGATTCACTTCTCAATTTTGGCAAAGCTTGTAGAAGGCAATGGGAATGAACCTATGCTTTAGCATGGCATTTCACCCACAAATAGATGGACAATCTGAAAGGACGATACAAACCCTAGAGGATATGCTTTGAGCTTGCGTTATGGATTTTAATAGAAGTTGGGAGAAACACCAACCACTCGTTGAGTTTACTTAGAATAATAGTTTTCAAGCAAGTATTGGGATGGCACCATATGAAGCACTTTATGGGCAACCTTGTCAATCACTAGTCTGTTGGACTGAAGTAAGGAAAACAACCTTGTTAGGACCAGACTTGGTTTAGGAGACCACTAAGAAGATAAAACTGATCAGACAACGGCTAATCACAGCCTAAAGTCGACAAAAGAGCTATGCAGATCAAAGGAGATGACCCTTAACATTTGAGGTAGGGGATCGTGTTTTTCTCAAAGTTCGACCTCGTCGAGGTACTACACGATTTGGAAAGAAAGGAAAACTTGCACCTCGTCATGTGGGACCCTTTGAAATTCTAAACAAGGTAGGAGAGGTGGCATACCGTTTAGCACTACTACCATAACTCGTAGTGGTGTACAATGTTTTTCACATCTCAATGTTATGAAAATATGAGCCACACCCTTCCCATATTATCAACTAGGGAGAGATTGATCTCACTGAAGATGCAAGATTTTAGAAAAGGCCTATAAAGATTATGGATCGACGAGAAAAGAACTTGAGAGGCAAAGTCATCCACTTGATGCGAGTGTTGTGGCAGCATCGAGGAGTGGAGGAGTCTACTTGGGAAAGAGAGGATGCAATACAAGCCAACTACCCTCAGTTGTTTGAAGATAAAGGTACGCGTTAAAATTTTGAGGACGAAATTATTTAAGGGTGATAGGTTGTAAGAACCTGAATTTTTGGACAACTAATTAGTTTGTTAATAACAGTATTAAGTAAATTAATAGTGATTATTAAATTATTAAATTATAATATTAATAGCATCATAATTAATACCAATATTAAATTCCTTTAAATAAATTTATTTATCTATCTGTGATTAAATTTTTGTATTTAAATACAGTTGTGGAAACTAAATGAGTTAAGTAAATAGTAACTACATTAATCAGAGGATAGTAGGGAGCAAAATATCTAGTGACTAGGTTATATATATACATTGATTTTTAATTTTTGTACACAATCAAAAAAAAAAAAAAAAAAAATGAAATCAGACTTTTTTTGTGGCAGAGAATTCAGCCACCCTTCATTCCCAAGGAAGGAGGTTGGTGAGAGCAAGCATGCTAAGGCATGCTAAAGCAATGATACAACCACACCCTAAGCCTATACATGTAGGAAATATTTCCCAAGCTAAGAGGAAAAAAAATAAAAATAAAATTAAAATGAAATAAAAATAGGCCTCCAAACTCCTACAAATAGAACACTATTTCAGCCCTTTTCATTTCTATACACACAGCTGAAAAAAAAAAAAAAAAAAAAAAAAAAAAAAAAAAGGTGCTTGGTGGCCACCATTTCAAAACTAATCTTGAGAATAGTTTGTAAAAGCTCTTGAGGTAGGAATACTTAACCTCTATCCTCCATTCGATATTTTTTTTACTGAATCTGTATTTTAAAAATATGCAAGAGTGTGCATTGTTAATACACACATAGCAAGAATAGCTCAATGCATGCTTACATTTTGATTGAATAATAATTTCATGATTATATGATTTCTATTACTTCTTGCAAGCATAGATTAGAAGGTTTAGCTACTGATTTTATGTTCTTATCTGTTCAAATATTCTCCATTGTTTGAAATAATCTTGCATGGGGGTAAAATGAGATAAGGTTGGTTCACTTTTACTCGAAATTTATATTATCTTCACTGTCTCAAATTTATCGGAGGTAAAATGCTTTAATAAATTGAAAATAACTTGTGTCAAAAATTTGTTGGTACTGGGAGTATATATAGGTGTTCTATACACGTATAAATTTTTATAAAATCATTGGATACCATTTTCTTACCAAAGTAAATATTTGTCCTAAGTGTTGTTCACAACATAGCAGAAACAATGACTTCAAACAGGTCCCATTTTCTTTGAAAATGGTATTTTTCTGCACGACCCCTTGGGATAGTTAGATATAAGTGTTATCTTTCATTTGCTGCCGATTTCACAAAAAATGGATAAGTGTAAGGGTAAACTACCAATAGGTCCTACTTTGAAGACTTATTACCCAATAGGTCCTACTTTGGAGACTTATTACCCATTAAGTCCTATTTGATAAATTTATTAAGTGATAAAGATAAATTTATCAGTCTTTTTTTTTTATGAATAAATTTTTAGTGATAAATTTATCAATCTCTTTGTTTTTATGAATAAATTTTTAGTGATAAATTTATCACTCTCTTATTTTTATAATGTTAAATTTATTAGTTAGGACCTGTAGGTAAATAAGTCTAGTTAATAGGACTAATTGGTAAGTACCCCTAAGTGTAAAAGGAGGAATTGTAGTTTTACTAAAATGCGACAGAATCTGTCCTATTTTCTTAGAAAAATTATTTGACCATCTTTCATTGGTTTTTAGTCTTCAAACTCTCCTGGAAATATGTTCTAAACTCAAATATCTAGCAACAAGTTCTGACCATACCTCTTTTTGACACCGTTTGATGCCGTTTTTTATTTTGCAAACACAGATCACCTGTGCTGGAAGTTACTGTAACTCATTGTTCTAGAAACCAGTTTTCTTCCAAATTTTATTTCTCTATTTTAAAATCAGTTTTAGCCCTGGTATTCCCATGAAATATTTTCCTAACTCAATGAACTAGCACCAGTTAAAATATTGTAATAATTGAACTTCGTTTGATATGGGTTTCATTATTTTTAGTTTGACCATACACTGTTGAAAAGAAGAAGTGTGAGAAATTCATTGAAATTTTGTGATGACTCCTAAGACATTCTATAATATTTATTTTGGTTGCCATACGTTATTATGTTGTGCTATATAAACCTTATGTCACTGTGGTTTGCAAACAAAAACTCGTATATGCATCAAAAGGTGAATTTGACGAAGTAAAGAAACACGAAATTGAACCGATGCATTAAAGTTTAAAAGTGATGGGCCTGGTTTAGAGTCTTGCGCAAGTGAGTTGCGAACCATAACATGGCACGGGAAGGTATTTATGCTCTTATCAATATAGGCGATATAAGGTTGGTGGTGCGGGTGTCATAACATAGACCGTTCCCTTGGGACAGACCGTGATGTCACGACTTGGGTACGTAATCTTGGTGCATGGGCATCATTAGTAGTTACAGTAAGTAACATTTGATTATTTGACCAAGGGGGAGTCAGAATTGCCCATGGTCGTTGCTTAGCGGTTGAGTGGAAATAGTGCTCCGCGGGGAGTTACTTAGACTTACCTGATAAACTAAACCTATGTGAATTTAAAAGAAAAGTTGACATTTTCCTTATGATGAATTACTGCTTCCGCTTGTCATTGTTCTTATTATCTATTGTTATTATTTCAACTGATAGCATTTCTGTTATGTTTATTAAACATTGCTTGTTACTCTGTTACTATATAGTATTCATTAATTGTGAGTATTATCATTGGGGTGGGTATTTTCGGGTTGTAGTATCTTATTGAGCTCGTCGCTCATTGGGATTCCCGTTGCCCTGGCATTTTATGCCAGGTACCGAAGAAACTGAAGAAAACACCAAGGTCTTGGAAAGCGACATTCAGCCTTGGTTAGCTTGAAGTATGCCCAAGTTCCATGAACCTTTTTTCTAGTTTTTCTCTAGTTTTCTCTTCTTTTTTTATTTATTTTTTATTTGTGTCTTTCTTTCATGTACCAAGACTAAGTTTTAAGTTTTATTGGAGTTATAATTTAAGAACTTTTAATTTCTGTGTTGTTAATTAATGGATGATGGTAAACTTGGTGGCAACATTGATGAGGAGTTTCTTAATTAAGAAAATTGATTTTAAGTTCTAACTCTTATTATGATGTCCTTAAATTTTGGGGTGTCACAGGCTTCGTGTAAATGATTGAAGGACCAGAGGGTCAAACGGTCCTTGACGATGTCAGCAAAAATGCTGAGGAAAAAGTTGTTGAGGACTTGGTGGAGGTGAAGATCGATGAAAGTGATCTGAGCAAATTCTTTTTGCTTGGGTCATCTTTGACCGCCCAAGAAAGATTGGAAATTGTAAACTTCTTGGAGGAAAATATCGAAGTGTTTGTATGGACGCTTTACGATATGCTCAGCGTCAATCCAAACTTCATTTGTCACCAACTTAATATTTTCCCAGATGCTCGGCCAGTTATACAGAGATCACAGCGATTAGCACTTCACCACACTGAGGTAATAGCAGAGGAGGTGAAGAACTTGCTGGAAACGGGGCAATCGAGGAAGTGCATTATCCTCAGTGGATTTCCAACATCGCAGTCGTGCCAAAGAAGAATAGAAAATGGTGGGTCTGTGTTGATTACAAAATTGTGAACAGTGCCTGTTCCAAGGATAGCTTCCCATTGCCCTGGATCGATCAATTAGTGGACCTTACAGTCGGATACAATAGACTCAATTTCCTAGATGCATACTACATCTATCACCAGATCACTATGCACGAGCTTGACCGGAAGATTACTTCATTCACTACACCGAGGGGGTTATTTTTCTTCAAAGTTATGCCCTTCGGGTTAAAGAATGCCAGAACAACTTTTTAAAGGATTGTTTCTAAGATGTTCGCCCCGCTTCTTGGCCGAACAATGGAAGCTTACATTGATGACATGGTGGTTAAAAGCAAGAGCGAGAACGACCATTTAACCGATCTAACGAAAATGTTCACGATTCTTAAGCAACACCAACTATGCCTCAACGCATCGAAGTGCACCTTCGGCGCGGGATCGGGGAAGTTCTTGGGTTTTTTGGTTAACCGAGGCATTGAAGCAGACCCATCACAAATCAAGGCCATACAAGACCTAAAGCGGCCAAACTCAGCGAAGGACGTACAACATCTTGTCAGGATGGCAGCAGCACTTAATAGATTTATTAGTCGGTCATCAGATCGTTGCCACCATTTCTTCCAACCTTTAAAGTCAAAGTTCTCATGGGACGAAGAATGTGATTAAGCACTAGCCAAAGTAAAGACACACCTGTCATCTGCCCCCTCCCCATTGTCACGCTGAAACAAGGTGAAGAACTTTACCTTTATCTGGCAGTTTACCAACGTGCCATCAGTGTAGTACTCTTTAGAGTAGAAGACATTCAACATCTATCGATCTTCTATGTGAGCAAAACCCTACTCCCCACGGAGTCAAGATACTTGTCGCTGGATAAGCTCGCACTAGCATTGATGATGGCCTCCTAGAAATTAGCACATTATTTCCATGCACATACAATCATTGTGCTAATGGAATTTCCCTTGAAAGCATTGTTTGAGCGTCACAGTTCGACATTAGGTTTCAACCCAGAACAGCCATCAAAGCCCATGCAATGGCCGACTTTGTCGCAGAATTTTCACCCGAAACCCACTTAGTCTGCCCAGTGGACCTCACAAACACATCCGCACAACCAGAAGTTGGCACCACGGATATAGCACAACCAACTCCTATTCCAAAACACAACGAGGTCGGCGTTGCGGATGTAACATGCCAGCTCGCTGACTTACCAATCGCGCAAGCAGGACTTGGCAGTGCACCTGATGGATTTGGGAATAACAGGACAACCTATTGGATCCAACGGCGCATCGCCAATGGGGGAAGAGGTCATACACGCTGTAGTTAATCACGGCACTCTTGAAGCGGGAGTTGCTGAGCTACTGAACAACGAAAACACGAAACGCACAGCCCCCCAAAATTCTCAAGACCCCGGAGAATGTTGGAAGCTTTTTATCTGCGAAATGTTGAAACTATTCGTCGATGGTGCTTCAAACAAGCATGGTGTTAGGTTGGGCATAGTTTTAATCTCACCAAATGGACTGACCATTGAACACTCCATCACACTCTGATTCCTTGTATCAAACAATGAAGCTGAGTACGAAGCACTGCTAGCCGGGCTAAAAAGTGCACTCTAGTTGAAAGCTTCCGAGCTCATGGTTTACAGTGACTCCCAACTCGTTGTCAACCAAGTATTTGGAGAGTATGAAGCTACGGATAGCAGGATGGCCAAATACTAGACCTTGGTAAGGAACAAGCTCAAGAAGTTCCAAGCAGTAAGAATTGAGCAAATGGGCCTCGAAGGGAACAACCGAATAGACGAATTGGCCGGTCTAGCCTCTATGGTCGACAAATCAACACCCAACCTTCTCCTGATTGAATTTCTCCCGAGGCTTAGCATTGAAGAACCAAATAAGGTGGGGGTCTTATGTGCTGAGCTAGGCCCTTCTTGGATGGGTCCTATCATAAGCTTCTTAAAAGACAGAATTTTGTCGATTGACAAGAAAGAAGCAAACAAAATTCGGGTTAAATCAGAGTAGTTTTCGCTTGCCCCGTTTGGCGCCTTGTATAAAAAGCCATTCACAGGATCTTACCTGAAGTACGTCTTGTAGACACCCCATTTTTGACCGCCCTTAAGACTTAGCGCCTCAAATTGATCATCCAATGATGAATTTATATGCTGTACAAACATTCGATTTCTTCAGCAGGAAGCCTCGGTTTTGAGTCTCAAAAGCCTAAAAACCTTACACCATTTTTGGACCAAAACAGAATATTTCCAAGCTTGACCACTCAGAGGCCTGCAGGCCAACTAGTGGCCAGCTAGCCAATTTTTGGTAGCCGGCCGTCCCTCGTTTGGTTAGCCGACCAAGTGTTCCAATAGAGCATATATTTTTTGCCAGCTGTCCCCCCATGTGCATGCACTGCACCAGATGACTCTATACAAATATTTCAAAGATATCAACCAGTTGTTCTATATATAGAGAGCCACACCTTATGTTTTTAGGTTAGAAAATTTTGTGAAATGCAAAATTCTTGAAAATATCTCTCTCTCTCTCTCTCTCTCTCTCTCTCTCTCTCTATCTATCTTGCAACCTATACACTCTCTATCTATACTCCCTAAACCAAATTTTTAAGGCTCCTTACTAGGGTTCTTGAACTTGAATTCTAACACTTGAGGGTGAGGATTTGTGGGTTTGTGAATCAAAGTGTTACTCCTCTTCAAAAGGTATAACTTCTAACTTCTTCACACTACTTCCTCCCTATCTTTACTTACTATTTTTGGATTGCTTTTCCACTATTTTTATGGGCTGAAACTTGTGGCTTAAAGCTATCCAAGATAGAGGGTTAACGACCCTTCTTTGAACCTTATTTTCCAAGCTTTTGCCCTTGTGTTTCCCATCTATTTTCCAACTTTTTCCTACTGTTTTTCAAAGTTTTTCAGAGGCTAAAAAAAGTGGTTTTGGGACTTCCCAAAAGTGGAGGGGTTAGCCACCCCTCCTTAAGCTTGTTTACTAGCTTAATTTCTTCATTGTTTTAGCTTATTTTTTTTAGCTTCTCCATGATAATTTTAGCACTATTTTAGCTTTTTTTAGGACTGTTTTGGTGTATTTATTTCATTTATGCTTTGTATAGTATGCTTGTAGTGTAATTGTCCTCATAGCTTTGGTAGTTTAGGCCTTAGACACCAACCTATTTGAGTTGATAGCATTTGTTTTATGTTTTTCCTACCTATGTTCACACATAATCACCTCTGCACTCTTCCTCATTTCTTGGTTTTTTATTTGTTTGAGAGTTGTTTCACACGAATGTTGTTTAAGCTTAAGAAAGAGACCCTTCCATGCTTAATGGTTTAATCTCTTCAGAGGTTCATCACCAAGGCATTACATCTCTTTCATGCCCAAAACAACTTCTTGTTTGACACATCTCTCCATTTAGTGGACTTAATTCTCATTCTTGGACTAAAATGACTAATGAATGGAAAGGTAAGTAAAAGAGGCAATAAAATTGGACTAAAATGGTACAAGATAATAAAATCAAATTAGGTTCAATCGGACATTAATTGAACCCATTGAGTCTTGAGTCATTTCATATTTTTAGTGATGATAATGGCTTAAGAATCAATGTCAACCACTTCCCTTGATCAATCCCATGATAGGAAGGAGGTTTTGTTGGTCTTTTATTTTCACTTATTGAGCCTTTGTCCAATCAAGTCATGGATCATCATGCAACAACCTTACAACCATTGATGATTTGTGAACCGATTCTATCTCTTCCTTGATCTGTTTCATGATAGGGAGAGGCATAGAGGATAAAGATCCCTTGGAAACACTCTGTTTCTGCTCTGTTTCCTTTTTGATACAGTAGGGCGGTATCAAAATTAGTGGCCAGTTGGCCACCCTTTGAATCTGGCCGACCACTTTTTCTAGCAGGCCGGCAACCTCTTTTCAGCCAAGCAGTGTCATTTTCCTAAAAACAGAGCAGAAGCTGAGGCAAAACAGAAGTATTTTCTGCAGATAGAATAGTTCTGGCAGTAAAATAGAGACGTTTCTGGGAGGATGGTCTCATTGGCACGTGTGGTTCCTTAACCCCTGCTCAAGTTTAATTAGTTTACATAGCTCTTAGTTAATTAATTAGTTAATTCTTTTGAACTTGTAATAGTTAAATACTTAGTTAATTAATTTCGTGTTGTAACTAATTAGTTAGTTTAATTCTAATTTGTAATAAATTAGTTAGCGTAACTAGTTATGTCGGTGTTGTAATAATTAGCATAAAGTAGGGCATTCATTCAGACCATCTTGTATGATTGCAAAAATGTAATAATGTGTACGTCTTTCTCACTTTTATTTACTCGCTTATGATGGATAACATAGAGTATCATGTTTTAATTAGCATTTTCCATGACTTGCATCCATCCGTCTTGCATACATCAGGTTTTCGCTCATCATACTAATCAATGTCAATTTCAAATTCCTTACTCGAATACGTGCTTTGTCGCATGCCTTGAATTGATTCACATGCCATGCTAGTAGCCGAACCTAATAGTTGTATTGTGTATGGGTTGCATTAGTCACTTGCATATTAGAGCTTTCATTTTTTTAATTGTTTTATTCCTTTTGGCTTACCTTGGAGTACTAGGTGAGCATTTATTGCTTTAGCATATTGCATGCATGTGATTGTTGCCATATCGAGCATGTTTACCATAAGGCTAAGTGCTTAAGTGATATACCTATTTGAATACCTGTGGATGAAGGTTAATTGCTTAAGTTGGGATGTTTTGCAACGTACTTATGAGATCACTTTTTTAAGTGGTACATGTTCAAACACCTTTCAAAACACACATAAAAGCAAAGTGCTCCAACTTTTGCAAAGTAGTCTATACTTGTGTGCATCACATAGTAAATCAACCTAATAATTGGAGCAAGAGCATATACTGTGCATAAGATTCATATCATGATTAGTAGAGGCCGATCTTTGATCGGGTGAGTGGGATGCTCAATTCATGATCTTCCCCTATCATACCTAAGTTCCCGAGCCGAGACACTTTGGTGATAAAAGATAAGTGGCCTTTGGCATGAGTCTCACTTTTCTAAATTTCTCAAAAATATTTAGGTGGCGACTCTGAAATCTGGCAAAGTAGTCCATTTTTGGCATTTTGATTCAAAATTGATTTTCCAAAAGATTTGCTGCATTTAGGCTAATTTATGTTTATCTATTTTACATTGCACTTATGAAATCAGACTCAGAACCGCGGGAATCCGAACTGTAGGGCTATTGTATCCGAAAGGAGCACCAAAAACAAGCTACACATCTATCCAAGCAAAGTTGAAGCTTTTCTCTTCGAAATCCATGAAGGAATGTGCGAAAGCTATATTGGAGGCAGATCATTGGCCTACTGCGCTATTTCGCAGGGGTATTGGTGGCTATATATGTAGGCCGATGCCTAGAAATAAGTGAGGAAATGCGAAAAGTGCCAGAAATTTGTGCACCAGATTCATTAACTAGTGAGAGAACTCCTTCATCTCACAAATCCGTAGCCGTTCGCAATATGGGGGCTCGATAGTAGGACCACTCCCAACCGCCCCAAGCCTCCGCAAGTACTTCATCGTCGCGACCAATTACTTCACCAAGTGGGTAGAGGCGGAGCCCCTAGCATCCATCAAGGAGAAAGATGTGAAGAAATTTGTCTAGCAGAACGTTATAACACGATTTGGAGTCCCCAAAGCCTTAATATTCGACAACGGCACCCAATTCGACAGAAAGTTGTTTAGAGGATTCTGCGATGAGTTGAAAATAGAATTTTATAATTCTACGCAGGCGTACGCTCAATTGAATGGCCAAGCCAAAGCGTCAAACAAAACTATTCTGGACGGATTAAAGAAAAGGCTAGAGAAAGCCAAAGGAAAGTGGATCAAAGAACTTCCAAGTGTCCTCTGGGTTTACTGAACAACACCACGACGCTCAATATGGGAGACGCCTTTTGCCTTGGCATATGGCATGAAGGCGGTCATCCCGCTAGAGATCGGCATGCCAATCATCCGAAGCGAAAATTTTGAAGCGGACTTAAACGCAGAAACCATCACCCGAGAGTTAAACCTTACAGAAGAACGCAGGGAAACAACACTGATCCACATCGCGACATACTAGCAAGAACTATCTAAGAAGTATAACAAAATAGTTCACTCCAGACAATTCAAGGTTGGGCATTGGGTTTTGCGAAAGGTGATGGGTAACACTCTAGTGCTGAGTGAAAGAAAGTTAGGGGCAAACTGGGAAGGGTTTTACATGATAACCGATATGACAAGTAAATGGGCATACCATTTAGAAGATTTAGATGGCAAAGCCATACCTCGGCCATGAAACACAGCTAATTTAAAATTGTATTACTTTTAGTTTAAACTTTCAATGTAATTTTTGTGAAGGGAAGACATACCCCTCTAATCTCTAATGTAATTCTTTCAATCGCCTTAAGGATTTATCAAATCTATATATGTAATGGGAATGAAAGTCACTTTTCTTAGAAAATTGTTGTAATGCTTTTTATTTTCTTGTTGGATCTGCCTTGGGCAAGGGACAACTCACTATAACCTCTAGCTGAGATGACCTTGCCCGGCTAGAGGAGTTAGTGAATTGTTCAACCTTTCAGCTAAAATGGTTTTACCCAGCTGAAGGAGTTGATGAATTATTCAACTCCAATCCTATAGTCGAGATGATTTTGCTCAGCTAAAGGAGTTGGTGAATTGTCCAACCTCCCCAGCTAAGATGGTTTTACTCGGCTGAAAGAGTTGATGAATTGTTCAACTCCAATTTTCTAGCTGAGATGATTTTGCTCAACTAAAAGAGTTGGTGAATTGTCCAACCTCCCAACCGAGATGGTTTTGCTCGGCTAAAAGAGTTGGTGAACTGTCCAACCCTTCAGGTGAGATGGTTTCACCTGGAAAAAGGAGTTGATGTTTTGTTCAAACTCCATCTTTATAACCGCGATGATATTTGATGTTTTGTTCAATAATGTTGCATAGTTGCAAGAAAGAAACATACACTAAAAGTTGCAAGTGACAAAAAGTTGTAAAAATTTCCATTGATTGAAATAGCAAGTACAGAGTTGGGGCAAGTAGCCCTGTTACAAAAAGTTTAAAAGAAAAACAAAGAAGATGCAAATTTAAACTAGGGAGGAGAGATCGGCAAATTCATCTCCAGTGCCAGCTGCAATGTTCTCCAAATTGACCATGGCGGTAGGTTCTTCATCATCGTGCTCTTGCTGGCCGGTCCCATTGTGACCACCCACCTCGGCCTCCTCTTTGGTCTCGTCGTCTTGCAACGCGTTGAAAACATCATTGGCATAAGAGACCATGTAGTCTGATAGGAAGATGGAGGGAGGAGAGGTGAACACCTCGGTCGTAGGTCCTTGACCGAGCTTCTCACAGGCTGCCTTCCAGCCAAACTTGAAAAAGATGTTCTTGGTGGCTTCAACTTGCTTAGTGTAGCTTTCCCCGGCCTCTTTAAAGCTGTAGTTTTCAGCCTTATCCATGGCTTGGTCCTTTGTTTTTTTCACCACTTCCAGCTCGGCTTGTAAGACATCTCTCTCTTGCCAAGCTGGCCAAAGAGCCTCACGTTGTCAGCATTTGCGATTTCGAGCGAAGCCTTAGCTCGACCTAGCTTAGCCGAGACATTCTTACCAGTAGTATTCAGGTCGGTGACCTTCTGCCGTAACTTTTGAACGCGGTCCATGACTATGTGGGTTTTTTGAATAGACAGTAAGAAATCAGAGGAATGTTAGTTTGAGCTAAACTCAAACCGAGCAAAGACTTGGCGAAATTTTCAATCTTACCCTCGTCATAGACTTGATCGCGGACTTCACCATCCGGGTGTTAGGGTCATGGTCGCTCCCGGTTATGTTGCCCGGTAGGAGCAACGCTTTTGTCATGTCAAAAGTGAAAACGTGCTCCTTGTCACTAGAAACTGAAGCATTAGCCGGGATCTTCTTTCCCCGATGCTTCAATTATGGCTTCCACGGAGTTATTGGCTCAACATCCTGTACTTGCTGTTCGGTGCTCAGTTCAGCCACAAGATTGGTGGAATGAGCCCGTTTGCCAACTCGGCGCGACTCCGTGTTGACCTGGGCAACAGTAGTTGAGCCAAAGCAATCACAATCTCGAAATTTTGACCGGCAATAGGGGGAGGTGGAGGATTGCTCGGTAGCTCGGTGGAAGTAGCTGTGATGAGGTTCTTAATTCGGCTTCTCTTAGCCATCTTTTCTTCTTCGGTTAGACGGATTAGGGAGATGTCTGGTAGTGTTGGGTCTAGCGGAAGAGAAGGCTCCTGCAGAAAATCCGTAACCTTGCTTTTACGTTTGGCGAAGTACTGGTGGCTCAGCATGTAACCAAGAAACTCGTGGTAATCTCGGTGCCTGTACCTTAGCGCGGCTCTGATCGCAGCCTCATTTGGGTTGGAATAATTTGCTTGTAACTCTTCAATGGCTGTAAGAAAAAATCAGTTAACGCAAAATAATGAAGGTAAACAAATCAACTGGGCGAGGAGTGTTGCTTACATGATGAACCAATATTTTTGCTGATGTACCAACTAGGCACATTAGCTGTCTTGTAATTGCCCGATATCCAGAAGAAATTGTCTTCGTGTATATATTTGTCCGGTGTGCCAGTTATTAAATGTTCTCAGCCAAGCCTTATTTTCAAGTAATAGTTAAATCCGTCAACCGTGCGATCGAAGGTGTATTGGCATAAGATCTCGGCCAATCCTAGATTCAAACCTAGCCAATGATTCAGTTTGACGACTCTGTTTATTATTCAGTAAGTGTTTGTTGAGACTTGAGTCAGTGCTAGCCCGGTCCTTCTTAGGAACTCACAGATTAATACTATGAATAGCACGGTAAAGCGGCAATAATCTAGTCTGTTCCATGGAAGGATGTCTTCCTCACCGAGCTCCAAATAAACGTCTGTCAGAATGCCGTATTCCTTGCGGAACACGGCCAAGCCACCCGACGTATTTAATAGGTAGCGGTATCGATCCATGGAGCACGGTTCAGCCTACTTTGCGAAATATGTTTATCAAAGATATCGACTGCTCGGTCTTTTGAGAGCCCTTATGTTGGTGTGCCTGGTCTCTTAAGATTCTACAAGGTGAAAGACAAAAATGTAGTATAAGTGACAGCACGGTCGCGCGGATGAGCCTGATTTTAGCTCGGTCACTTAGGTTAGCTGAATTGTGGCTCGACGGCGTCTTTGAAGCGGATCCTAGCTCGGTCACGCGAGCGGCCAGATGTTAGGTTGGTTGCGTGACCGTCATGTAACTTAATAGCTCGGTCAGTCGTGCTAGTTGAATAAAAAAGAATCTCGCTTGGCATAGCAGTGATTTTGGATCAAAAGATTAATTTTTGCCCGGTTGGTCCCAAAACCATCCGTGTTCAGCCCAGAAGATGAACAGCTCAATGGGAAATGGGCGATTTAAAACCATTTAGCATTGGGGGCAGTCCTAAACCCTTGCCAAATCAAGTTTTTAATAGTGTTTGGATGTTTTATCACGCTTAATGGGTAAATGTGATGAGTTAGGGCACAAGAACACGAACAACAGTGAAGAACGATAAGAGATAAAGAGAACTTATAGATGAGGGCTTAGATCGACGTTCCAATCGGCGAAATGTGTTCCAACGGCGTTGAAGAGGCCACGCCCACTAGAGAAACACTTCGAGTTGGGCACAAAACATAGAAATTCAGAGATGGCTGCTTTGGTTCGCAGGGTTCCCGTCGGAGAAGAGAGTGAACAGTAAGCGTGAAGAGTCATATATATGGGTTGTACATATAGAATGGAAAGAGGCGACAAAATTTTGAATCCGGAAGGACGATGTGGGACAGCTAGGTTAGTGGTACGGGGCCAATAGACGAGTGACACGTGTCTATGATGGAACCGGTGTCAGTCTTGAAGAGACAGGTTGAAAAATCAAAATGCTAACTGAGCAAGTCGTAGGGCCGAGCATGAGGATTAGCACGGTTGAAGATAATGAACCAATTTGGGAGCGTGGGTGACAGAGCACTAAGCCAAGTAGATAAGACCGAGTAAGGGAATGAGCTTGGTCAATGAATGTAATCTTGGTCACGTGCACGCAACTGAAATTAAGGGGCAATTGAGAAGGAAATTTATTCCGTCTTGGTGGGCCAAGTAAAGTTGGGCCTCGGCCGAGCAAGTCTTGGACTTAGGCCGAGGTCTTAGTTCGGGTGAAATAAGGTCGCATGCTCTGGGTCAGGGTACTAGCATGGTCGAAGTAAAAGTGTGTGTCTAACCGAGGTCCTAGATTACGTAATTGGGCTAGCCCGAGGTCTGAGAGATTCACCGGGCTAGTTGTCGGGCTCATGACCCGAGTCGAGCTAGTCCGTAGTCGTGCCGAGGTCAAGCGACGAACACCTTGGTAGATAAATGAAGCTTGAATGAGCTAAGTGTGGGCAACAATGCTAGTATATAAGCTCGGTCATAGGAGATAACCAAGATTAGGGCTAGTGCGGACTGGGCTGTATTTAGCTCGGTAGGAATTGCCATATGGCCCAATCAAAGTGTAGGAAGGAGATTCCGCCATCCGTACGAGTCAATACCGTTAGGTAGTTTTGCTATTTAGTGTTTTGTAGTATTTGCACTTACACGTAGAAGAAGACAAGATAGGAGCATGTCCACGCGTCTAAGGAAGGACGGGTAGAGAGGTGCACGCACAAACTATATAAACGGTGCAAAGCCTCGATGCACAGGTCTGAAACCTTTACACACTGAGATCCCTTAGTTATCAGAGCTCTCTTCCTTTTGTCTCCTCTCTTCCTAAAATTGTGCTAACTTGACCGTCGGAGGGAGTTTTCCGACAAACCACCCGCCGGGTAACTCACCGTCGTTGTGTTCTCAGGTTACTCGGAGCGAAGCAAAGTAAAGCTTGGACACGAGGAAGTATGGAGAGCTAAGAATATTTCCTCCCCGCACATTCATTATGAGAAGCTAATTATTTGCTCTTGAATCTCACACTTCCCATGCTCAAGGGAGTCACACTTTTGCCCTACCTTAAATGGTTTCTAGAGCCTTTAGTCTCTGCTCTAATCGGAAGGTCTTACAAATTGTGTCATATAAAAGACTTAATTGGAAAACTTGTGGAGTTTACTGCTCATTATCTTCAATGGGTCTCAAGGGCATTCCTTTTAATCCTTTTGGTGCTATGAACAAGAGCAATTCCTTTTGCTTTTGTTTGCTAATGAGTTTTTATGTCTATAGAATGCATTTTATACCAAATTCGTACTTTAAGTGGCTTTGTATCTCCCAACAATGCAAAGTCCTTCGAGGAGAATGTTTCATTTTTTCCTTTACAATAATGATAGAGAACTCTAATTTTGGAGCTCTAAAGAGAACTCTAATGATGTGGTAAGAGAAAAAAGTAATAAAATAAATAAAAATATAGGCACACACATCACATCACTTGTGAGCCCCACTTCTTGCCACATCACTAGAACTCTCTTTAGAGCTCCAAAATTGTATGTTTGGTTCGTTTTTGAGAGAGTAATTTTAAAAAAAAAAAAAATTTGGGGAGAGAGTTTAAATTTTTTTTTGATTTGTTTGGTTGTATATTTTGAAAGTAGTTTTGAAATTTGAGAGTTTGGGATGATTTGATATTTTGTTATAATTGAGTAGATATGTCTGAAAAAAAGTGATTGAGAATGAGAGAGGAGAGAAGAGAGAGAAAAAGTGATTGATTGATGTACAAGAAAGAGAAAGTGATTTTGAAATTTTTTTTAAAAAAATTACAAACCAAATAAAAATTTATTTTTTTTCAAAAATAACTCTCAAAATCAAATCAAATAAACCCTAGACCTCTCAATCTTTGTTCTTACCTTTAAAGCCTTTTGCTAGATCACAATGGCTTGCTAGATCACAATGGCTTATCAATGATTTATCGGATATTCTTGAAATCATTTGAGTCTTTTTCATGAGCTCCAAGAATTTTATGAGCTAATCATGTCAAATCACCTTTTTCAAAAGGTTCCCTTAATCTGATTTAAAGAATAAATAAATAAATAAATTAGGAATGTTCTTCCCCCTTCCTATGACTTTGGCAGTAAATTATTTTATTTAAAAAATAAAGTAAAATTGGAGGAACTTGACCACACCTACCAAGTTAGCTAGCTCTTTCACTGTATAACATTTGCTTACTTTCCCTTCTTTGGTTACTTCACCAAATGGCATCTAGAAGGAAATCAAATTAATTCACATATGATGCCTGCATTACTTCACCAACATGAAATACCATCTTAAAAGGGACCCAAAATTAGTTCTAATTTTTTTTTCTATTTTGTATTTTTTTTTTTTTTTTTTTGGGGACAATTGTTAGGCACATCCCACGTGCCTTTACCTCTTTTGTAGACAATACACTATTTAAAACACTCTTAAATTGCTAGGGAAGAAGGGTAGGAATGTATCAACAATGCATTCCAGACTAGAACTCTACCACTAGAAATTTAAGACACTCCTACCCTATTTAAAACACTCTTTTTCATGGACTCCACCACATGTGGCATGGGATTCTTAAATTAATTATATTTTATTAAATTATATTTTCAAATTATTGCATGTCATGATTTTTAATAATCTAATAATTATAAGTCTTTTAAAATACAATGATAGAAAATTTTTGAGAACATACAATTCGACGATCTTAGTCAATCAGCGTGGCTCTTTAATAATTATAAAAGATGACTTGTGAAATATTTTATAATTACTATATGTTAAATGGAATGGAGAAATACATTTCATGAGATTGCAACGACAAGTTGCAATTAAAATGAGCTTTTAGGATTTTTTTTTTTTTTTTTTGCATAATTAGTGTTTCAAAATATTATTTTCATATTCGCCACATTTAAATATTTGTTTTGTTAATTATTCTCGTTCAGATTGATGTTAAGAAAACTTAAAAGAATTATATATTTAAAAATGTATAATATTTTTAAAAATTCTCAATATGTGAAATAAAGACACACGATAATAAAATTCTTTAAATAAAGATATTGTTGATAATAACACTTCTTTCAACATCCATGTACATGTAGTCAACACAAAATATCAATCATTAAAAAATTAATACGTGATTCAGATTTATTTTCAAGTTGAGTCTTATAATTTTTTCAACAATGCTACAATTATGCCCATCTCTATAGTATTCATTCATCCTCCATAGGTGTTGAACATTGGTACCAAAACCTCAAGTCAATTTATTTGGTACCCACGAGCGAGGAATCTCAAAATACACTAGGACCCTGTCTGATGTCATTTATAAGTTGGTTTCTATGATTATAATTTTAAATTTTTTCTTTTTTAAGAATAAGTTGTAAATTTATTTGGTGCTTTTTTTTTTTTTAGGGGGGGGGGGGGTGTAATCTATGAAAATCTGAACATTTTTTTTTTAATTAAATAAGCACTCACATAGCCTTTTTGTTTATACAAATATCTAAATGTCTTCAAAAGTCTTTACACTAGTAGTAAATACAAAAAAATGAGGCGCTTGTTTTCTTTTTTGGGTCAAATAAATTAGAAAAGTCAAATAAGTTATAATTTAAAATTGAAACAAAACAACATTAGTTACGTGAATAATTTTTTGCCATTCAACTTTATTAATGGCTATGTGTTCAGACTCAGTTATTCACATTAGGGTTCATGTTTATAAGAAATTTGATGATTTTTTTTTTTTTTTCTGTATTGACTGTTAGACTATCTAACTCGAAAAATGATATGAACTCCAATTAAGTATCTCGAATTTATTTCGAATGGGAGTTGCATGGTTGAAATTGAATTTATATAGTGTAGGATTTATATATAGAATAAATATAAATTACAAAATAAAAATACTAAATAATTTTTAAATAATTAAGTTTAAGTTTATAAATATTACTGATCTAAGTCATAGCCTTATTTGGTGAAAAATATCACATGATGATGCCTTGGGCCATGCACCCCAGTAGTACCATCACTATATACAAGAGTTTTAAAAAATAAATATTTTGATCTTTAAAAGTAAAAAAAAAATTCTGTTGTAAAAGTTATTTTTGAAGATCAATTTCTATCATCATAAGAATAGTCGATAAAAAATTATCTTGAAAAGTCAAAAATAAAGTTTTTAGCGATAAAATTTTGAAAATATTACTAATAAATAGACTTTTAAAAATAAAATAATTTGATCTTAAAAAAGTTTATTTTTTGAGACAAAAATGTGATCCTAAAAGAATAATAATTTATCACTAATATCTAATTTTCATTACTAAAAATATAATAATGACACTTTTTATAACAAAAATATTTGATCTATAAAAAATAATTTTATTCTTAAATTTTGGTCCTTAAACCTTTAATTTTTTTGTTTTTTGGGTAGTGTATTACTGTTGCAAAGCTGAGTTTGGAAAACATAGAGTAGTATTCACAGATCCCTATCAGAGTTAAAAGTACGAGAAATTCTAGGGCAGCAGCCCAGATGAGTGAGGTAGGTACTACTAGATCTTGTTTTTATCGATAGAGCCATACAAAAACCTGCTATAGCATTTGTCACAATAATGTTGCTCAACTAAACCTAACATCGTGTAATGCCTTGTGTCACGCATGGGCGGCTCCCATTTGTGTTGAGATTTTTTATGATAATATTTTATACTATAAGTGAGTTCATAACATTTTTTATTTTTAATATTTTTTATTAAATGATTATAATTACTAGTGGGTTCATATCATTTTTTATTTATAATGTTTTGGTTTGATTAATGATTTTTTTAAGGTATATACTTAATTAATTTTGATAATGCAGTTCATTCCCGGTGGCTGGACTAGACCGATCCAAGCTCCTCAAGCCCACGTCTGAGCAGCCAAGCCCACTAGATGACCTGCAAGTAAGTTCAATGGGGAATGGGGTAGTCCCCCAGCGAACCCTCTGACGGGCAAGTTAGTAAGTGGGGAGAAGAGATAAAGTGTGTAGAGAGAGAGAGAGAGAGAGAGAGAGAGAAAGAGAGAGAGAGAGGTAGGAGGTAGAAAGCTTAACCTTCTTCTTGTCTTCGATGTTTGCTTATATCCTTTGGTAATCATTTCATTGTCCCTTCCGACGTGCCCCCTTCGCCGAAAGCCTGTGCTGTAGCTTACCTTGTTCAGGGTAAGGGGGCGCTGTTCCGACGGAGAGGTGTTGTCGTAATAAATACTGTGATGGGCTGCATTAATGGTGATGTGTTGTGGCAATAACTTTGCAGATCTTTGTCTGCTGATGTGGCTTGTTCTACACCTGTCATATGTCCGAATGTCATTGGCTCTTTATGCCCAGTTGGCCTCCAGTTGCCATGGGCTTTACCAACCGGGTTATGCAATGGGGTCTAAATGGTGGGCTTGGGTTGGTTCACTATGGGCTGTGGCCTTTATGGGCCTAGCCATGTCAATAGTCCCCCATGCCCGAGTGCAGCTTCAGTCCAACGAAGGGAATAGTAGTGAGAAAAATGTGCCCGACCGTTAGGAGGGAGGGGGTGGTCGGGTTAGGGGGCCGAGTGTGGAAGGGTCCAACCGTGGGGGATGACCGAACGGCAGGACCGACCATGAGATGTGCCGACGGTGAGGGGAGCCGAGTGGGAGGGCCGACGGTGAGGGGTGCCGACCGTGGGGAGGGTCGATCGCGCGGAGACCGAGCGGGAAGGAAAACCGCGGGGCTGACCACGCGAAGGCCGAGCGGACAAGCCGACCGGGAGGAGGGCTGACCAGGTGAAGGCTGAGCGGACGAGCCGACCGCGTGAAGGCCGACCGTGTGAGCCGACCGTGTGAAGGCCGAGCGGAGGGGCGGCGTGTGAAATGAGGATTTGAAGCGGAAAAGACAGGGGAAGGTGGGGAGGCAGTGCATCGTGGCCATACACGTGGCAATATCGTGGGGGTTAGGTTAGGTGTTGGAGCAGAAATGAAACGATAGGTCATTATGGGATTGAAAAGACAAGTTTGGCAGATGATTTGAAAAGTTTTCAAACTGGCGAAAATTAATTGGGATCCTTGGAATACGGGCAAACCGTGGACTTTTGGCATCATTCGATTCACCTACTTGTTTATAAAGAACCAAAACATTCCAAGTCTTTCTTCATTTGTTGCTCACGATACACCTTTGCGACACTTCTTCGATTTTCTTGCACCTACAGCAGAAACAATTCGCAAACATACTCTAAAAATGGCACAAGAAGGAGTTGTGACTGTGAGGGTAGACCCACTGGGTGAAGACGACGCAGAGGAGTTAACGGCACGATATAGGACGAAGACGCGAATGGTGACGGTGGGGGGAATCGGTGGCACGATCTCAGGCATCCACCATGATAGCGGCTCCAAAGCCAATAAGCCAGGTAGAGCCAGATCATTGGCATACTAAGGCTGACAAATCCACAATTACCGCCGCGGAGTTGGAGGCTATCCGGGAAAAATACCAGATTCCGGCTAAAGTAGAGCTATTGCTGCCAACGTCGACGGAGAGGCCATCGGACGCGAGGCCAGGGCAGTTTTCCCTTTATGAGGAAGCTCTGAAGGGGGGCTTGAGGTTTTCATTGCCGCAAATAGTGGTGGATGTGCTCAACCGTCTAGAGGTAGCACCAGGGCAACTAATGCCCAATGCCTGGAAGATCTTGCTAGCTTGTGCGAGTGCCTGGCCAAAGGCGAATGAAAGGGAGGCCATGACAGTGGACGAGTTCTTCGCTGCTACAAGACCTCGGGGCAGCAAGAAACTTGGGTGACCCTTCAGGCGGCAGCTGGGAAATGGCTGGTGGCGGGGCTGCCCTCGTCGATCAAGGGGTGGAGACCACGGTGGTTCTACCTGGGTGCCAGTGGAGGAGTTGGTGTGCGCACCATTTGGAAGGTGCCCACTCGGTCGATGGAGCCAAAATTGGGGGCAGAAGCAGAGGAGAAGGTGAAAAAGATAAAGGAGTGGAGAGAGAGGGAAAAAGCCAAGTGGGACGAACTTGTTCAGCCGTCCGCACTGTTTGAGACAGGGTTGGGTCCACAACCGATTGGTGGGGACCTCAATCGAGCGGAGATGGAAGCAAGGAGAAAAACTCAAGAGGCAGAGGATCAGGCCATCCTTGCCAAGGCCCAAAAATTCAAAGAGTACCAAGCCGACCGACCACCACAACCACTGGCCAAGGAGAGGATTCGCCCTCGCCCCAAACCCCTAGGGGAGAAAAACTTGTGTGAGTTTGTACCACGACCGCTTCCAAAGGACCCTTTAAAGGAGAGGTCGTTGAACGAGATGGAGGCGCTGGGCGTGGGGAAGAAGAAAAGAGATTAAGGCGGAGCAAGGAGGAGCCTGCCCAAAAGAGAAGGAAGGAAGGGAGGTCAGAGGAGGCCAGTTTGGCCAAGGAGGGAGAAGTTGCTGGGATGGAGGAGACTCCAGGGGGAGTAATCGCCCCAGAGGTGGTAGACATTGCCTCAGAAGTGAGGGAGGTTGTGCCAGTGGTGGCAGCAGTCGGTGTAGGGGTCGGTGGGGTCGCCCCTGAACTTAGGAGGGAAGAACAGCCCCAGGGGGGACCTGCCCTCCAAGGAGGAGGAGTTAGCCTGACCACAGCGATTTATCACGCTCGGGCGGTGGCGGGGCGGCTTGAGGGAGAAGAAGGCCCAGCCAGAGCTGGGGCAGACCGCTTAGTGGGCATCGTGGAAGAGGCAGCCCTACGCTCGGCTCCAGATTCAACGAGGCAGACCTGCTGAGGGGGTTGTGCTCCGCTCAAATGGAGGTGACTACCTTAGCAGGGGCCCTCTTGAGGAAAGTGGGGGCTGCCAAACTCAAGGCTGATGAGGCCAAGGCTCACCTAGCCAAGCTGAAGAAAGAAAGCGCAAGCTGGGAAACTACCCACATTGATCTGCAAGCTGCCAAGGTGGAGCTGGAGAATACACGCCGTCAGGTTGTGTCGCTCGAGTTCCAACTGGGTGGCGAGCGGAAGAAATTGGAAGAGGCCCAAGCAGCCTGTTCAGTCACGATGGAATGGCACGAAGAGGCGATGAGCAATAATGAAGAACTGGTCAGACAAAAGGATGAGGCAGATGCAAGGGTGGACGGTCTGCTGAAGGAGTTGGAAGGGGAGCGTGCAAAGGCGGTGGAGGAAAAAGAGACGCTTCATAAGGAGTTGGAAGCGGAGAGGGCCAAGGCGACCGCTGAAAGGGAGGTCCTCTAGAAGGAGTTGGAGGCGGAGAGAGCCAGGGTGGCCGCTGAGAGGGAGGCCCTGCAGAAAGAGATGGAGGAAGGGAGGGCGAAGGCGGCCACTGAGAGGGCGAACCTGCAAAAAGAGTTGGATGAAGAAAGGGCGAAGGCAGCCTCCGAAAGGGCGGCCTACCTTGATCTGTACGTCGCAGTAGTTGATCAATTCAAGGGGTCTCCTGAGTTTCAGATGGCAATCGACGTAGCAGTCGCCAGCAGCTTGGCGAGGGAGGAGTCGAGGGGGGCGAGCTCATCGAGGATGACTGCTGGGGAAAGGTCTGAAGCAGAGGTCATTGAGAGCTTCCAGCAATCAGACTTCTACAAACACGAAATGGCTGAGTACTGGGACAATGGGTGGAAGATGTTCAAGCGTAGAGCGGAAGAGCTGTTTCCAGACTTGAACCTGAGTAGTGTAACAATTGGTGAAGACGATGTGGCTCAGACCCCCCTGGATGAGGGGATTAGAGAGGAAGATCTTTTGTCCAGTGAAAAGGAGTAGTCTGAAGAAGAAGAAGAAGATCTGGCGCAGACTTTGTGTGGCGTTTTTTTTTTTTTTTTTTTGAATTGCTGTAATGGACTCATGTACAAATTTCTGAATAAATAAAACTGCAGTTATGTTTTCCTTTGATCATCTGTTCTTGTGCGACTGAGATGAATGAGAATGATCGTCTGCATTTTAACCCTACTTGAACTTGTAGTAAAACTTGGGGCGGAGCAAGGTCAAGAACTCTTCTATACGGAGTAAATTTGTACTTGTAATAAAAAAAAATTTCATGCAGGGTTAAAATGGAGAACTCTTCAATGGAAAGTGGACTTGTAGTAAAAATTGGTACAGAGTAAAGTTAAGTTTGTAAGAAAAACTCAATGCAGGGTGAAGTGAAACGTGTAATGAAATCTCAATGCAGAGTGGATTCCAACTTGTAATGAAAACTTAACGCAGACTGGACCAGGGTGGTTTATTAGAGGCATGTCTAATGGGAGAAAAGATAATCTGAGTGGTGGAATTTGACTAAGTAAAGAGAAGGGTAAAAACTTTGGCCTAGAATTGTGACTAAGTGTTAAATGGTGACTGAGTGTCCTATAAATGTCATAATTATGAAGTTTCACTGATGATGGAATTATCTCAGGTTGGATCGGGAATTGATGTTGCAAGTAACTCATTCTGGACCTGAAGTGGTGACACTCAGTTTGGTTGAAACTCACGATACTTAGCATGGCTGGGGTTTTGAGTGCTTGATCTTGCTGAGGCTTTTAGATGCTCAGTCTGGCTGAGGCTCTTGGCGCTCGGTCTGGAGTCTGGCTGAGGCTTTAAGATGCTTAGTCTGGTTGAGGCTTTAAGCGCTCAGTCTGGCTGAGGCTTTTGGCGCTCGGTCTGGAGTCTGGCTGAGGCTTTAAGATGCTTAGTCTGGCTGAGGCTTTAAGCGCTCAGTCTGGCTGAGGCTCTTGGCGCTCGGTCTGGACGAGGCTTTGAGTGCTCAGTCTGGCTGAGGCTTTTGGCGCTCGGTCTGGAAGAGGCTTTGAGTGCTCAGTCTGGCTGAGGCTTTAAGATGCTCAGTCTGGACGAGGCTTTGAGTGCTCAGTCTGGCTGAGGCTTTAAGATGCTCAGTCTGGGCGAGGCTTTGAGTGCTCAATCTAACTGAGGCTTTGAGTGCTCGGTCTGGACGAGGCTTTGAGTGCTCAGTCTGGCTGAGGCTTTAAGATGCTCAGTCTGGCTGAGGCTTTGAGTGCTCGGTCTGGACGAGGCTTTAAGTGCTCAGTCTGGCTGAGGCTTCAAGATGCTCAGTCTGGCTGAGGCTTTGAGTGCTCGGTCTGGATGAGGTTTTGAGTGCTCAGTCTGGCTGAGGCTTTTGGCGCTCGGTCTGGACGAGGCTTTGAGCGCTCAGTCTGGCTGAGGATTTAAGATGCTCAGTCTGGCTGAGGCTTTGAGTGCTCAGTCTGGTTGAGGCTTTAAGATGCTCAGTCTGGCTGAGGCTTTGAGTGCTCGGTCTGGACGAGGCTTTGAGTGCTCAGTCTGGCTGAGGCTTTAAGATGCTCAGTCTGGCTGAGGCTTTGAGTGCTCGATCTGGACGAGGCTTTGAGTGCTCAGTCTGGCTGAGGCTTTTGGCGCTCGGTCTGGACGAGGCTTTGAGTGCTCAATCTGGCTGAGGCTTTAAGATGCTCAGTCTGGCTGAGGCTTTGAGTGCTCGGTCTGGACGAGGCTTTGAGTGCTCAGTCTGGCTGAGGCTATGTGCTATTGTAACCAAAACGTCATTAAGACACCAAATAGACGAGTGAGGTATATAAATGTTAAAAAGTTACATTTGCGCGACAGGATGACAAGAATGTTCAAACGTGTGATTTTTCCGAAAAGAGATTACAATAACTGAGCAATACAAAGACAGTACTTTATTGAAAGTAACGTTTCAAGTGTTCGGCGTTCCAGGGGTGCGGGAGGTCTCAACCTTCCAGATCCTGAAGTCGGTAAGTGCCTGGACGTGGTCTGGCTTTCACAACGTAAGGTCCCTCCCATTTGGCTGCCAACTTGCCCTCAGTCAGATTCTTGGTGGCGAGGGTTGCTTCTCTCAAGACAAGGTCCCCAATAGCAAACTCCCTTGGTCGGACTTTGCGGTTGTAGTGTGCTCTCATTTTCTGTTGGTATGAGGCCAATCTAACAGCAGTGGTCTTCCTGAGTTCTTCAATTAGGTCTAGGTCAGCCCTACGGAGGTCTTCAGTGAGTGCTGGATTCGGATGTAAAACCCTGGGGGTAGGCAGGCCGACTTCCACCGGAATAACCGCCTCAGCGCCATATGTTAGACGAAAAGGGGTTTCCCCAGTGGGAGTTCGAGCGGTGGTGCGGTAAGCCCATAGCACGTTTGGTAGTTCCTCAGCCCAAAGTCCCTTAGCAGCTTCAAGTTTAGTCTTGATGATCTTTAGGAGAGAACGGTTGGTGACCTCAACTTGGCCATTGGCTTGGGGATGACCAGGGGAAGAGAAACATGGTTGAATCCGGAGGTCGACACAGAACTTCCTGTATTTAGCTAGTCGAATTGTTTGCCGTTGTCGGAAACAATGGCCTAAGGGACGCCGAATCTGCAAACGATCGACTGCCAGATGAACCTGGTTGTGTTCCGCTCGGTGATGGTCGCAAGGGGTTCTGCCTCTACCCACTTGGTGAAGTAATCGATGGCGACAATCGCGAACTTGGTCTGGCCTCGGCCGGTGGGAAGTGGACCAACTAGGTCGATCCCCCATTTGGCGAACGGGTAGGGGCTACAGAGTGTGATCAGCTCAGTAGGGGGGCATGGGGGATGTTGGCAAAACGTTGACACTTGTCGCATTTGAGCACAAAATCAGTGGCGTCTTGATTAAGAGTCGGCCAGAAATAACCAGTGCGGAGTATTTTGTGGGCTAGAGACCTGCCACCTGAATGATTGCCACAAATTCCCTCATGGATTTCTTGCATCACATAGGTTGCTTGGGCCGGGTTGAGGCATCGCAGATATGGTCGTGAAAAACCACGTTTGTACAAGATGCCACTGACCAGGACGTAGTTAGACGACCGAGCCCTGACCTTGGTAGCCTACTGTTGGTCATCTGGGAGTTCTCCTGTTGTCAAGAATAGGAGGATGTCGGATGCCCAAGGGATGGGTTCATTTTGGAGGAACTGCACTTCTTGGAAGTCGAGTGAGATAGCTGGGTGGGCCAGGTATTCAAGGCGGACGCCGTGGCTGAGGTCGGACTGGTCTGCAGAGGCCAACTGAGCCATTTCATCTGCCTTGGAGTTTTCTGCACGAGGTATGTGCTTGATGTGGAAGGTATTGAAGAGGCGAACAAGAGGAAGTGCCAGATCCCTGTAAGCCCGCATTGTGTCCTCCTTGGCGTCAAATTCCCCCGTGATCTGGCCGACGATGACCTGGGAGTCACTGAACACCCGAATGTGGCTGACACCGATGTCTTTGGCAAGACGGAGTCCCGCTATCAAGGCCTCATATTCGGCCTCATTGTTGCTGGCATCAAACAAGAGGCGGAGAGCACATTTGAAATAGCCACCCTCAGGGGAGGTGAGGATGAGGCCAGCCCCACTATCTTCCCTGCGGGATGACCCGTCGACGTTGAGAGTCCAAGAATGGGGGTCTTCCGGCTCGGCAGGAGTTGGAAGGGGTGGAGGGGCAGTGGTTGGGGTCGGGTTGGTGAACTCCAGGATGAAATCGGCTATGGCCTGTCCTTTGATTGCTGTTCGAGGGCGGTAGGAGATATGAAACTGGCTGAGTTCTACCAACCACTGCATAAGTCGGCCAGAAAGTTCTGGTTGCTGCATAACCTTCTTCAGGGGTTGGTCGGTGAGGACCACTATGGAATGGGCTTGGAAGTAAGGATGAAGTCGTCTGGAAGCGGTGACCAAGGCCAAGGACAATTTTTCTAGCAATGGGTAATTCTGCTCCGCTCCCCTGAGAGCTCGACTGATGTAGTAGACCAGCCGTTGGACTGGGCCGTCTTTCCTGATAAGAGCTACACTGACTGCGGTGCTTGACACTGCTAGATAGAGGAAGAGGGGTTCGCCCGTAACTGCCTGTGAAAGGAGGGGAGGGTTGGCCATGCATTGCTTTAACTGCTGAAAAGCCTTTTCGAATTCGGTTGTCCATTCAAAAGTCTGCCGAAGAACTTTGAAGAATGGTAAGCACTTATCTGTTGCGCGGGAGATGAAGCGGTTGAGGGCCGCCACTCGGCCGGTGAGTCTTTGAACTTCTTTGACCATTCTGGGTGACTGCATTTCAATCAAGGCCTTGATCTTCTCAGGATTGGCTTCAATGTCGCGCTGGCTGACCATAAAACCCAAGAACTTTCCAGATCCTACGCCGAAGACGCACTTCTCTGGGTTGAGTTTCATTTGGTACTTGCGGAAGGTGGCGAAGGTTTCTCGGAGGTCAGACAGATGATCAATGGAGAGTTTGCTCTTGACCAGCATGTCGTCGACGTATACTTCCATGTTCCGACCTATCTGGTGTTGGAAAACTGCATTGACTAGCCGTTGGTAGGTGGCCCCAGCATTCTTTAGTCCGAACGGCATCACGCGGTAGTGGTAAGTACCTTGATCGGTAATGAAGGAGGTATGTTCTTGGTCGGACGGGTGCATCAAGATTTGATTGTATCCGGAAAAAGTATCTATGAAGCTGAACATCTGATGACCGGCTGTGGCGTCGACCAGCAGATCGATGCGGGGGAGAGGGTAGCTGTCCTTGGGGCAAGCTCGGTTCAGGTCGGAGTAATCGACACAAAGTCGCCATTTGCCGTTGTTTTTGCAGACTAGGACCACGTTTGACAACCATTTAGGGTAGTCTACATTTGTGATAAACTGGGCCTCAAGGAGCTTGTCGACCTTTGCTGCAATAAGAGTATTACGCTCTGGATGGAAGATGCGCTGCTTCTGGCGATAAGGTCGAAAATGAGGTTCGATACTGAGGCGATGGGTTATAACGGATGGGTCAATACCCGGCATGTCTGAATGGGTCCAGGCGAATACATCTTTGTGCTCGGTCAGGAGGGCAGTAAGGTCGGCCTTGGCTTGGGGGGATAGCTGACTGCCGATCTTGGCAGTTTTCATTGGGTTAGTGGGGTCGATGGGAACCTCGACGAGCTCCTCAACAGGTTCTCCTCTGAGCAGTTCATCTTCGTCTCGGACATCAAGTCCTTCAATAATCATGGCCTCCTTCAGTTTAATTTCCTTGAGTGAGGCGACATAGCATTCTCTGGCCACGGTTTGTTCTCCCCTCACTGTTCCGACCCCGAGATCAGTGGGAAACTTGATGGCCAGGTGGTAGGTGGAGGTGATCGCTTGGAAGGCGTTGAGGGCAGTGCGACCAAGGATGATGCTGTAGGCAGAGGGGCAGTCAACAACAAGGAAGGTAAGCAACTTCGTGGTCTGTCGTGGATATTCGCCGATGGTGATGGGGAGATCAATGGAGTCGATGGAGGTCACCCGGTCGCCAGTGAAACCAACCAAAGGGGTTTGGAGGGGAGACAGACTTTCCTCTCCGATCTTGAGCTGGTGGAAGCAGTTGAGGAATATGATGTCTGAAGAGTTTCCATTGTCGATGAGAACTCGTCTGACCTTATAGTTGGAGAGGATGGCGGAAATGACGAGAGGATCATCATGAGGATAACGGATGCCTGTACAGTCGGCGTCCGTGAAGGTGATGGGCTCTGTCCACTGCTTGGGCTGTTTGGGGGGTCGGTCTACCGTGGTGACTGCCTTTTCTGAGCCCTGTCTTATTTTTCTAAGTTCTGCCTTCTGAGCTGGGCGAGATGGTCCTCCACAAGCAAGACCACCTGAAATAACTCTAATTTCACCAACGGGTGGAGGTAGATTACCTTGTGGCCGAGGTTGTTGGGGAGGTCGATCATGGCCTTAATTCGGTTGAGCTGGCAGCCGCGGTGGGGTGTGCTGGCGATTGTCTCTGTGGGGTTCGGTTCTTTGTCTCTGCTGAGGGCGGGTGTCTGTGAACCGGCTTAGACGCCCCTGGCGAATGAGGGTCTCGACCTGATCCTTGAGGTTGATGCAGTCATCAGTGTTATGGCCATGGTCCTGGTGGAAACGGCAATATTTGGACTGGTCTTTCTTGCTGGAAGGGTTCCGTGGAGGGGGGGCCATTTGAGGGGGTAGTCCCGTTGGATCTGGTTGAGGACATGTTCTATGGGAGAATTGAGGGGTGTATACCGCTCGAACCGACCAGGCGGTCGGGCTGGTGCCGACCGGTCTGCACGAGGGGGTCGGTCTGTATAGCGGGGTGTTTGGCTATTATACCGGGCGTTTCTGGGTTCTGAGTCTTTTCTCTTTTCTCTGGGGGTCGGGTTTTTAGCTGTTGGATCCTACTGAGCGGCTAGTGAATCCTCGGCATTCATGTACTTTTGGGCTTTGGAGAGTAGGACTGCCATTGAGGTCGGGGGGTTTTTAGAGAGGGAGAAAAGGAAATTAGACGACCGCAGACCGGCCATGAAAGTTGTGAGGATGACCTTGTCGTCATTTTCCGCAACTTACAGGGCTTCGATGTTGAAGCAAATAACGAAGCTGCGCAGTGATTCTCCCTCGGTCTGACGAATATTGAGGAGTTGGGTGGCCGGGCGTCGCTGGCGCTGGGCTTCGATAAAATGGCTCAGGAAAGAGTCACTGAGATGCTGAAAGGTGGAGACAGAGTCTGGTGGTAACTGGCTAAACCACAGCCGAGCTGACCCCTTCAGTGTCATGGGAAAAGCTCGGCACATGATCTCGTCAGGGAAGGCATGGAGAATCATGAGGGTGCGGTAGGTCTCCAGATGGTCGACCGGTTCCGTCGTCCCGTCAAAGGAGTCGATGGAGGGCATTTTGAACTTGGCGGGCAGGGGTTTGTCTCGGATGGAGGCAACAAATGGGGAGTTTGCCATAGCGGAGGGCTTATGCTGAATGTTCTGCATAACTCCTTGGAGTTGGAGCTTCATGGCTCGGAGTTCAGCGTCCCAGAGGGGAATGTTGTCGCCACCAGAGGGAGATAGGTGTTGGACGTTGCTGGCTTCTCCCTCGGGGGCTGGTGTTGTGACCGATGGATATGGGGATGGAGGTGGTGGATTTATATGTGGGTGAGGGGGTTGCAAACCTCCCAAGCTAGGTGGGTTGGGTTGTGGGACAATATGGCTCGGAGTTCGTTCTGGATTGGGTGGAATATCTGGAGGTGGCGGTGGTGGAATGTGGAGGTTTCTTTGGAGTAGAGCATTTATTAGGGCCTGGTTTTGCTCGGCCATGCGGTTGATACTGTTGGTAAGTTCGATGAAATACTGTGGTGGGTTGTCTGGATTGGGAGGATCGGTTTGGTGGTCGGCAGCATTATGGTGGGAAGCCATGGATCTAGTCGTGACCATACACCTTGATGGATGAGATGAAAAGGTTGGTGGAACAGGGTCTCCGGCGGCAATGAACACAACTGGCGCACGGACAAACCAGTTTCCACAGACGGCGCCAACTGATAATGCAATTCGTTCCCGGTGGCTGGACTAGACCGATCCAAGCTCCTCAAGCCCACGTCTAAGCGGCCAAGCCCACTAGATGACCTGCAAGTAAGTTTAATGGGGAACGGGGTAGTCCCCCAGTGAACCCTCCGACGGGCAAGTTAATAAGTGGGGAGAAGAGATAAAGTGTGTAGAGAGAGAGAGAGAGAGAGAGAGAGAGAGAGGTAGGAGGTAGAAAGCTTAACCTTCTTCTTGTCTTCGATGTTTGCTTATATCCTTTGGTAATCATTTCACTGTCCCTTCCGACGTGCCCCCCTCGCCGAAAGCCTGTGCTGTAACTTACCTTGTTCAGGGTAAGGGGGCGCTGTTCCGATGGGGAGGTGTTGTCGTAATAAATGCTGTGATGGGCTGCATTAATGGTGACGTGTTGTGGCAATAACTTTACAGATCTTTGTCTGCTGATGTGGCTTGTCCTACACCTGCCATATGTCCGAATGCCATTGGCCCTTTATGCCCAGTTGGCCTCCAGTTGCCGTGGGCTTTACCAACCGGGTTATGCAATGGGGTCTAAATGGTAGGCTTGGGTTGGTTCACTATGGGCTGTGGCCTTTATGGGCCTAACCATATCAAATTTAATAGGCATTTTTTTAAAATCAAAATATATGGCTTATTATTGTAGGAAAGTAGTTTCTTGTTATATCATATCATAGGAGACATTGCTATGTAATTTCTATTTGTAAAATTTAATAATAACATGTGAAGGTTTGCATTCACTTTTTATTATTAATTTTACAACTTAACCGTACAAGATTTGGATTCACTTTTTTGTTCTAGCGAGATTGCTAGTAGGGCACCTTCTTGTAACAATTTGTAAACACTATACAGAAATACAAATAAAATAATAATATTTATTTATACAAAATGATATGAAAAATTTATATCTATTCATTAAAATAAAATAAAAAACTCATCAAAGTGGTTTATTATTTCAAAAGTGCCATTTTCATATCATTCTTAGATATTTTTTGTATAAAATTTTTATTTGCAACTCATTTTTCATAATTCTAAAAATACTATCCTAAAACAGAGTCAGTAGGAACGTGACATGAAAGAAATTCCTAGTCCAAAGTCTCCAAAAAGAAAGATTAGTCGGAATTTTAACATCTTCAAACAGTCCAGCAGGTTTAGTACTCAGCGATGACATCGAAAGGTTCTCCGAATTGAGAGCAAGATGTCTAGATAGAGAGACAGTTTTCAAAGAGCTGGAGATGATGTATGCTAATTATTACCATGCAAAATAATATATATCTAGAAGAATTATCGTAAAAATATATTTATAGATCATATTCATTTTAAATATAACTTACATCACATCAATTCTAAATTTACGCCATCGATCTCTCTTTTAAAAAGACTTTTAAGATAAAAAAAATTCTAAGTAGATAGCATTTTTCTATACAAATAACCGTGTATTCCACGTATTACAATTTACTATTAAGCCACTATTGTTACAACATTAATACATTATTATCATCACATATTAACCATGGTTCCAGACTAAGTTGACGAGGAAGGTAAGCTTGTGAAAGCTAAGGTTCATACATTTCCTCTTCAAAACCTTAAAAACTATTATTAGTTTGTTTTTTTGGTTCATATCAGCAAAGATTCAGCAAAGGAATCCAACTGAACTTGGGCATCATCTTCTGCCTTGAGAAGTTGTAGGTACTCCTCATAGAGCTTCTCTAGAGTGTGATCAGACATTGGCAACAATTGAGAATGGCATTCGAGGTCCGAACCGTTGACTAGATCGCGATCTTGATGATCATCACCAACAAGAAAGCCAACCCTATTTTCATGATCCACATCATCTTTGAAATCAGACCATGGAACATGCACGACTTCTGTACCAACAAGTAATGATCCTCTGTGGTCTCCCTCATGACTTGATGAACAACCAAAACTACCATTCCTTGACATTGAGAAGGAACTTAAGGACTTGATCCTAGTGGGCTTTGGGTTATGAACTTTGAGCTTTTCAATCACTACAACATTGGATTTGGTCTTGTTTTTTTGCTTTTTGTTGTTGCTCCTTCTCTTCTTTGGTTCTTTTAGGTGAGGATCCGAAATTTTTTTGTGGGTGTTCGGGTCGGTTCCTTGGCTTAAGAGTCTTTTGCTGAGATGGGTGTTCCAATAGTTCTTAATCTCGTTATCAGTTCGACCCGGTAGTCTTCCTGCGATAAGAGACCATCGGTTGCCAAGAAGAGCATGCATTTTGATAATTAGGTCATCCTCATCAGGGGAGATGTTCCCTCTCTTGATATCAGGTCTTAGATAGTTCATCCATCTTAGCCTGCAACTCTTTCCACATCTTAGTAGACCTTCATGCACCAATAAGAGAGAGAGAGAGAAAAAAAAAAGTCCATATATAAGTCATATTGAAATATATGTCTCTAAACATGACTCTAAAAAAAACCCACAAAGCAACTCTATATTTGTACATATATAATATATATGCATGTCAAGGGCAGTTTGTCCAACACTGTTGTATTGTTAACCCTCACTCATAATCTAAAAGCTCAAGTGGTTTGGCCCACTCAAGCCTCGTTTGGAAAAGTGATAATTTTAGTTAAAAATTCACTAAAAAAAATTAAAAAGTCAATAACTTATATTAAAAAGTTAAAGATTTCTTTTTTTTTCTATTTTTTACATATCTTTTCGTAAAAAATCAAAATGTCATTCTAAACATACTAGTTTTTTTTTACATTATATTTTAGCCAAAAAGTCAAAAAGTTAATTATTCATTTTATCAAAGGGAAATCATATGGAAGTGGGAGAAGGAAAAAAAAAATACCAACACATGAGAGGTGGAATAGTTTGCACCTCATGTGGTGGAGATTTTTTTTTCCCTTCTCTCACCTTCAGGTAATTCCTCCTATAATCAACACGCTCCCTTTTGTGGGTGTTGGAAAGTAGGTTTTTTAGTAGGTTTTTTTAGTTGTAGGATATTATTGGAGAAATTTTTTTTTGTATTTAAAAAGATAGTTGGATTTTTTTATGGTTGGATGTAATATTTGCAAGAGAAAAAATGAAATGATTATGGAGTTTAACGTGATATTTTGTTTAGATTTTTTTATTTTTATTTTTTTCGTAACCAATTTGTCTTTTAGTGAAAAAAAAAAAAAAACCAAAAAAACCAATTTGTTTTTTTTGTAGTACGGTTCTTTTTCTAAGTGCAATTATTATAATTATTGAACAATGGTGAAATTTGAACCCAAAATTTACTACTTGTTCTGATACATATTAATTTTTTTTATTTTTTTATCATGACTTAATTAAAAAACTTAAGTTATTAGAAAGATAAACAACTTAATTATTTATATCCTTAACAAACCATAGGACTAGCTGATAGAGTTTCTGGTGAGAAAAGTTCAAATTACGAAAATAAACTCCCCGAAATGAGAGTAAGGCTGCATACTCTAAACCATACTTTGGTCTGCTATCTAAACCCTACTTTAGGGTGAAAATTAACTCGACTTTTGTTCTGTTTTTCTTTTTTTTCAATGATATTTATTATGTATCTAGTAAGACTACCTTGAAATGAAAAAAGAGAGGAAAAGCAAGCTAGAAAGAATGGTGTTAGTGAGAGAATTACCAGCTTTTTTAGGCAAAGATCTCCAATTGCCTTCACCATGAAGCTGAATATACTTGGTGAGCAATGCATCCTCTCTAGCAGTCCATGGACCTCTATGCAACCCAACCTTGGAACAACATGGAGCCCTTCCCATCGCTTTTATTATTCACTTTCTAATTTCTCCGTCTTTGTCGTCAAACGAGATATCAACCGATCAGCTATGCCAGAGCGGGCGGCTATGCTGGCCGGAGAAAGATTGACAGAGAGAATTAGAGATGGGGAGAGAGAGAGAGAGAGAGAGAGAAGATTCTGATGATGAAGTTATGATGCTCTTAGAGGAGCACGAGACTAACACAAGCATGTTACCCTTTTTAAACCATGGCTATTGAAACAGTGTTTAATACAATGATTGTTTTTTCTTTAAAAACAAAAACAAAAAAGTAAATGCTGGAGAATAGAAAAAGAGGACACGTATGGGTTTACTACTTGTAGGGAGCATGTGAGTTTTTTGAGCCAACATGTGCGTGGAGCAGGTGCCTATCCACCCTTCTTACTATCTGCCCTTCTCCTTTCCTTCATAAAATAATAATAATAATAATTATTATTATTATTATTATTAAAAATTATATTTTAAAGAAATCACATGCATAATTTAGGACCAGAATAATTACTTATATAGGTTGTTTGGTACAATTTATCTAAATTTTTTATATGTTTTCATTTTGAGAGTCTTTATCAGATTGTTTAGTGTAATTTCTACTTACAACTTATATTAGGTAGAAATAACTTAAAATCAATACAAAAATCCCCACAATTTCACCCATAATGTCATAAAATGATAAGTGTCAACTTTTGATTTGTCGCATACTCAATTAAGTAAGATTCTACTTCCTTGCCACATCAAGTGGGGCTTTACTTCCTTACTATATCATTATGGGTATATTTGAGAGTCTCAAATGTAGGTCTCTAGCATTACTCGTTACGATTTTTTTATTAGAAAAATTACAAATTAGGTGTACTTTTTAAAAATAATTATATATACATGGAAAAAATTTATGAATTTAATAATTAAAGTTTATGAACTTTATCATTAATTGAAAAACAATTTCAACAGCTACACTAATTTGTTAATTTTCCTTTTTTTATTATTTATTTATTAAGGTTGGGCTTCTCTCAAATTTAAACTTGAGTTTTACAAAACTTGAGGGGTTCATAGAACTTATTATGAGTTTTATTTTGATGATCCAAGTTGTTTATTTTGTAGGGCCCTCCGTATATCATTCATGAAAAATTAAATCGATTCAATAATTATAATTTCTCATTTTATTGCATTTGTCTAAAAAAATATGATTGATTCGGTTTCATTTGGGAACAGATTATTTTAGTAAATTTTAGATTTTTTGGCTAAAATATGAGGTAAAAAAAATAAACCAAACTACTCTACTCAAAATACCAAAAAATACAAAGAAATGAAAGTTTAGTATATTTTTCTTATTTTTGTATATTTATTAATTTTTAAAAATATTTTTTCACGAAAATTTTACTATTTAGATTCATCTAAGTAAGATGCATATAAAAAATTTTAAAAATTACTTAAAATTTAAAAAATATTTACTAAAAATAAAAAAAATACGAAAAATAAAAAAAAATTCAATTTTTAAAAAATTGAATTCAAAAAATTAAAATTAAATACACTGATTATTCTTATAAAGGAGCTTTAAAAAAATCATATATATGTATATATATATATAAAGATATATATTTTCAAGCAATAAATTTGGATATCAAGTCTCTGGTGTCCACGTATCATCAATCTCGAAATTTGCTACGTAGAGGACTTGAGTTTCTTAGCATTATGTTTTAGAAAGTTGGTAAAAAATTAATTTTTTGATTTTTTTAGTTTATTTTGTCTTTTTATGAGTAAGTTATGTGAGATGTGATATTTGGGATGAATTTTTACTTTTTTACAAAAAGATGTACAAAAAATATAGAGAAATTGAAATCTTTGATTTTTGTGTATAATTTGTTGGATTTTTAACTTTTTAAATAATTTTTTGACTTTTAAGTTAAAAAGTGATATTGTCAAACCAAGCTTGAAAATTGACTTTTTAAAAAAAATTTACATTGACTTTTTAAAAAATTTTACCAACTTTTTATAAAATGACGTACAAAAAAATAGAAAAATAAAATGACTTTTGTAATAACTTTTTAACTAAAATTTTGGTTTGGCTCATTTGGCAACATCGGAAATAAGTTGCTTACTAACTTATTTAGGTCATATCATTTTTTTATATTTTTATATATCTTTTTATAATAAATAAATAAGTCATAACAAAAACAACCCAAAATATATAAATGGAAAATTATAAAATATGAGGTGTTTGGAAAGCCACTTTTTGGAATTTTTGGGTTAAAATACAAAATAAGTTAGAATAATTAATAAAATAAAATATCACATCAGATACATAATTATTTAACTTTTTCTTTCACAAATATCATATCTAATTACAAAAAAATCTAACATTTTTCTCAAATATAATTATTACAATATACTAAAATATTCAAAAATTAAAATAATCAACTTTCCAAATAGCAGGACCAAACCAAAGTACTCCAATTAAAAGCGGCATACAAGTGGCTTACAACCAAATGATCACCACCGTTGATATTGTGGCTGCAAAACACGTTTTCAAAAACTCAAATTGTATACGAATTAATCGCTTTCACCATTTCCTGTCTTTTTTTTTTTTTTTTCTTTTTTTAGGAATTATTCAGTTTCAAAAATTTTAATTAGACTGTGTGTCTATAAGATAATAGTAATTATTTTATATAATAATATTGAAAAAAATAGAAAATAGTGAATACATAACTAATAAAATTATAAAACATATCACGTAGAATATAGAACGGAATCTTAATTTTTTTATTTTTGAAAATGAAAGTTCACTCTCTCGTGCAAAATTTTGAATTCCTTGACCAATAATTGGCCTCGCGTGCTGGGACAATTATTCAAATTTTATTTTAAACTCTCATTTTTTTAATTAAAATAATTAAGTTTTTAAATTTCAATCCTTATTTTAATGGCCATGTTAGGTTTGCTTTAAAAAAAATATTATTTTTTTCCCTGAAAAAAAAATTAAAACTAATTTTATAAAAATAAATATCAACAAGATATTTTTAAAATTTTTAAAAAGTATTTATAACCTTTCGAAAGATAAAATTATACAAAAATGATACTTAGTGTTTTGATTTTTTTTTTTTTTAATTTTTTTCACCAAATTAATTTTTATTTTTTTAAAAAAAAATTCTAAAACAAAATTTTAAAAATCAAATCAAATGTGGCCAATGTAATCCTCCCATTACTCACCATTAAGAAAATTGACATAAAATGCTGATGTGATGATTGTATGTGAACAAAAGCATGTTTTATGATGAGTTGATAGTTTCCGCTTATAATATAATAGATTCGTTTAAAATAAGAATTCTACTATTTAAATTAAATTAAAAGTGCGTTTTGTTTACACATTTTTATGTGTATAAACAAAATTGGTACCACCAAGGGGCCAGCCTAGTTGGTAAGGGAGTGTGCTCCTCTCCTTATTGACCAGGTTTCGAATCCCCTTCTACTCAAGTGGGAGTCCGACGGATGAGGTGGATCGGCTAGCTCCCCCCAGTTTGGCTTGTAGGGTCGGATCCAAAGGGTCCGGCCTTGGGAGTGTTCTGGGCAAAAAAAAAAAAAAAATAAAAATAAAAATAAAAAAATAATTGGCCTCTACATGGAGTAATTGATATTGGGAAAAGATGTGTCCTCTCGCATGAATTTAACAATTTTTTAAAGAAAAAATTACACATCAGTGATATTTTTTTTAAAAATAATTACTAATTCATGAAACAATTTGTGACTTTCATCATTAAAATTTATAAACTTTACCATTTGTTTGCAGTTATTTTTACATACATTGAATTGTTATTTTTCTCTTTTTTAATCTCCCATTCACACGACCAATGATATGTGTAAATATATAATTCATCATATCTAAAAAATAATAGTAAAATTAATTACAAATTATATTAAGAGTAATGTTATATACACCAATTAGTACATTAACCAGTGTACCAATTGATGATGTAACATAATTTAAGATATTTTTTAATATTTATAATTCATAATGAACGGGGTCAATAATAATGTCATAAGTAATATTAATACATTAGTTAGTACGTTAATTGATATATGTAACACTATTTTTATATTAAACTGGACAATTATAATCTAACAACACATTTATAACTGCAACAATCGTCACACAGAAATTCATGATGACTAGAAATAAACAGCTTAATTAATACAACCCTTATAATTAGTGATAAATAACCAATCTAAGCATTTAATATGCTTGACCTGTGGCCTCCAAAGTATAAGTGTACACGATTTGGTTTAAAAATAATGAGATTAAAAGTCAACTACGCTAACAGTCTCTATAATTTAGAATTTATATTATTTTAGTTATTAATTTTTTAATTGTGATACATTTGATTTTAAATTTTAAATCTTATTCTAAATAAGAACAATTGAAGATACAATTACTTAATTTCAAGGACAAAATCATCAATTTGATAAAATATAAACTAATTTGACAAAAAATTGATGAGAAAATGAATCTTATTCAACTTAACAAAAATATCTACCAGGACAGTGATATTTATATACAACCATTAGTAACTCTAGTAACTAGTTAACTAAACTAACCACTACAAGGAAAAGTAGTTTTGGCGACTAAAAACCAAAATTTCGTCGCTGAAAGTAACACAATTGGCGACTAAAATGGAATTAGTAGCCAAAAGTGAAGACTTTTGGCTACTAAAAGAGTTTAGTAGCCCAATGTATAGTTATTGGCGACTAAAAATAGATTTAGTCGCCGAATGTATGGATTTTAGCGACGAAAGGTTTTTTAGTAGCCAAAAGTAATGGTTTTTGGCGACTAAAATAATTCAGTAGCCAAAAGTATAGGTTTTGGCGACTAAAAAACAGTTTGGTCGCCAATTCTACGTGTTTTGGTGACTAAAAACAGTTTGGTCGCTGAAAGTGAAGCTTTTTGGCTACTAAAAAAAATTTAGTAGCCAAAAGGGGACGTTTTTGGCGTCTAAAAACAGGTTTAGTCGTCAAAAATGCTACTTTCAGCCGGAACTTATTTTTTTAGCGACTAAAAAATATTTTAGTAGCCCAAAATTACATTATTGGTGATTAAATAATATATTTAGTCGCCAAAAGTGGCTTCAATTTTTTTTTAGTAAATAATTTATTTTTTACATAAATTATATTGCATAAAAATAATTATATTTATATATATAGTTTTATATTAATACGGGTCAATATAGTATATAAACAATATATATTGCATATATATTCATGTGATGTTGTAGTGGCATAGTGGAAGGAATGTGTTGCTAAAGGTTTAGAAGGTAGAAGGTTGGTGTTTGAATCACAGAAAAAGCAAAAAAGTTAGCTTTTTTTTTTTTCCACCGAACAACCTTTGGCGGCTAAACTATTAGTCGCCAAAAGTATTTGTTTTGGCGACTAAACAGTTTGGTCGGCGTTCCATCAACTATTGGGGACTAAAAGATTAGTCGCCAAATGTATAATTTTAAACAGTGGAACTGAGTATTGGCGACCAAAACTTTGGTCGCTAAAGACCTGTCTTTTTGCCTACTAAAACCTTTTTAGTCGCCAAAACCTTCTGCGACCGTTTATTCGCGACAAAACTGGCGACTACAAAATTTAGTCGAGGAAGGTAAAAAGGCGACTTTTGGCAACTAAAAATGGACCTTTGGCGACTAAAACTTTTGTCGCCAAAGGTGATTTTTCTTGTAGTGAACTAAGGTACAGTTAACACAACAACTTCTTAACTAACAAACCACTACAGGTAAACAACTGCACTATGACCTACAACAGCTCTAACTAATTTGGTGAGATGTAGTTGTGGTTTTAACTGTAGCTCTGCCTTGGTCAGCTCACATGAGCTGGTATGTGTGGACTGAGCTTTTCCTGCAGATGTGTGTTGAGCTTCTGCAGCTTCTGCAGATACATTATCATGCCCCCTCAAGCTGATGGGAGAGGAAAGAACCATAAGCTTGGATTGGAGGTAATTAAAGCCGGAAATAAACAGAGGCTTGGTGAAAATATCTGCCACCTGATCAGAAGTAGGGATATAACAAATGGTGAGCTGTTTAGCAGCTACCCTTTCTCTGACATAGTGATAATCGACCTCTATGTGTTTAGTTTTGGCATGAAAAACAGGATTGGAAGACAGAGAGATGGCAGAAAGATGGCAGAGATATTATCACACCACAATGTAGGAGAAGAAGAAGGAACATGCAGGTCAGAAAGAAGCATACCAAGCCAGCTTAACTCAGTAGCAGTGTGAACCAATGCCCTATACTCAACTTCAGTAGAGGATCTAGGCATAGTAGGCTGCTTTTTAGCAGACCATGACACCAAATTTGGATCAAGGAAAACACAAAACCCAGTAGTTGATCTTCTATCCAGAGAATTACTAGCGCAATCAGAGTCTAAAAAAGCATGCAGTGTAAGAGGACCAAGACTAAACTGAAGACCATAACCAAGGGTGCCTTTGAGATATCTGAGAAGCCTTTTGACCATCACAAAATGTCAAACAAGTGGTTGGTGCATAAATTGACAAACAAAATCCACAGCAAAAGCAAGATCTAGTCTAGTAATGGTGAGGTATTGAAGACCTCCAACAATACTTCTGTAGAGAGAAGAATTGGAACAAGGTAAATTATCATTGGGAGAAGAGGAAGCAGATTTAAGAGCCAAGGGGAAAGAGTATGGCTTGCAGTCAACCATACCAGCCTTAGCAAACAACTCAGAAGCATACTTGTGCTGGGATAAGAAAGAGCCCATAGAAGAAGATGACACAGAGATGCTAAGAAAGTAATTAAGCAAGCTAAGCTCCTTCATAGCAAAAGCACCATGCATTTGATGAACCAAGTAGTTATATAAGAAGAATCACTGTCAGTTAACAAGATATCATCAACATAAATGAGAAGAATAGTAATGGAGGCTATAGTTTTCTTGACAAACAAAGATGAGTCATGATGGCTAGAGATAAAGCCACAAGATAGTAAAAATGAAGAGAATGTAGAAAACCATGCTGGGGTGCTTGTTTGAGACCATAAAAGGCTTTATGCAATTTGCAGAGCAAGTTAGGATGAGAAGCATCAATGAAGCCTTAAGGTTGTTGCATATAGACTTCCTCCTCTAAGACACCATGCAAGAATGCATTAGATATGTTAAGCTGCCAGATAGATCACTGAAAATGAAGAGCTAAGGACAGAAGAACTTGAACTGTGGGCTGCTTTGCAATAGGACTAAAAGTCTCATGATAGTCAATGCCCTCAGTTTGAAGAAAACCTTTGGCTACTAATCAAGCCTTATACCTAGCAATGGATCCATCTGAATTTCTCTTGAGTCTATAAACCCATTTACAGCCAATATCAATTTTGTTTGGAGGTAAAGACATAAGGGACCAAGTGGCTTGCCTTTGCAAAGTTGAAACTCATCTAACATAGCTGCTTGCCATTTAGGAGATGTAGCAATAGCTTGAAAATTATCAGGTTCAGTAAGAGCAGAAGAAGAAGAAGAAGAAGTGAGAAGACAGGCAGCAGAGAGAGGTCTAGACTTAGACTTGGTGAGCATAGGATGAGTGTTTGAGGTAGAAGGAGGAAAAGGTAAATTAATAGAAATTGAAGAGATAGGAATTGTTGGAGCAGGACCACCAAGATCAACTTGTACAGGACTAAAAGTGGTAGACATAGGAGAACCGGAAATAACTGAAGCAGAGGAAACAGGACTTACAACAGAGATAGAAGGGACTGTAGGAGTAGTAACAGAATATGGAGCAGCTGAACTAGTTGATGGCCAAAAGAAAGTCTGAAGCTGAGACAGAGAAGGAGGAATAGACTGATGAAAAGACATAGACTGAGACTGAAAAGGAAAATAAGACTTATCAAAAATAACATGCCTAGAAACAAAGATGTGTCCAGTAGTAACATCAAGACATCTGTACCTTTTGGTAGAAGGAACATAACCAATGAAAACACAAGGTAAAGACCTAGGCTGAAGTTTGTGAGTTGTGTAAGGTCGAATCCAAGGAAAACGCCTACAACCAAATACTTTGAGAAAAGAGTAATCAGATGGGTGATGAAACAGAGTTTCAAAAGGAATAAGATTATTGAGCTTGGGAGTGGGAAGCCTGTTAATAAGAAAAACTGAGGTAGCAAGAGCATCAAACCAATAAGACAAAGGAAGAGCAGACTGATGCATGAGAGCAATAGTAGTTTCAATTAAGTGTTTGTGCTTCCTTTTAGCTACCTCATTCTGAGCAGGAGTATGAGGACAACTAAGTTAATGCTTAATGCCCTTATCCTTTAAAAACAGCTGAGATTTATTTGCTAAATATTCCCCGTCCCGTCCCGTCCCCTCCCCTCCCATTTTCACTTCTAAATACTTAAAGTTTAGTATTAAATTGAGTCTCAACAAAGGCCTTGAACTCAACAAACTTACAGAATATTTCACTTTTGTAGGTAAGAGGAAACAGCCAAGTAAACTTACTGTAATCATCAATGAAAAGAACATAGTACTTAAAATGGGAAACAGATGCATTAAAGGGTCCCCAAACATCAGAGTGAATAAGAGCCAATGGCTGATTTACAGTGGAATTGGAAAGATGAAATGGCAACCTATGACTCTTAGAAACACAGCAATGTGTGCACAGCTTATTGTCATTAGAACTAGGTATATTAGTAGGCAACAAATTTTAAGATATAAGAAATTGCAACTTATTACTAGAAGGATGGCCTAATCTATTATGCCAAGTGGTCTTGCTGCAGGGAGAAATAGTGGAAGACTTGAAATAAGTTGTGGAAGAAGTTGCAGGAAAAACAGATAAAGCTGATAGAGGGTAAAAACCAGCTGAGTGAGGACCTTTATGAAGAATTTGCTTGGAAATCTTGTCCTATATAATGAAACAATCAACATCAAAAGTAATGGGACAATTGTTGTCTTTTATGAACTGATGAACTGACAGAGATTGGCCGAAATGGAAGGAACATGAAGCAAATTATGAAGACGAAAAGAAGTACATGGTGTAGGAAGCAAGCCATTACCAGTGTGATGAATAGGCAAAATAGAACCATCTCCTATAGTGACATGGTCAAAACCTTGATAAGGTTGAAAATGAGTGAAGTTATTAAGGTCATTGGTGAAATGATTGGTGGCTGCAGAATCTAAGAACCAATTTGAACCAGGTGCAGGTGCAACAGTAGCAGACTGATGTTCTTGAGCAGTAGAAGCAGATGAAGAAGAGGCAACATAGGCTTTAGAATGTGGTCCTCTTGCTTGTGAAGAAAAGGAAGGCTTGATCCACTCTGTGCCAGCAATCCATGGCTGAGTGGTTTGGTTTACCACAAATTTGACAGGTCAGTCTATATTGACCTGAAGGAGTGTTATGTTGATGAGAGGGAGGATTCAAGAATGATAATGAAGTAGACCTGCCTTGTCCTCCCCCTCTATAAGTGTTTTTATAAAATCTGCCTGAATTGCCTGAATTGTTACCTTTATATCCTCCTCTGATGCAACTAGAAATGGCAACAGGGCAGGGCGGGGTCGGGGATCACACTCCCCGTCCCCGATCCCCAATGGTGAAAATTTCCCCGTCCTCGGCCCCAATTCCCGACGGGGAACCTATCACTATCCCTGTCCGCGTCCCCAACGGGGATCGGGTTTCTCCGATCCCGAAAATTCCCTAGTCCAAATCTGTTCAACAATATCATCAACAACAACTCCGATCCAAATCTGTTCAACAACATCATCAACAACTTTTAACATCAACATCATCAACAAAATCATACACACAGAGAGACACACACACATACATACATACATACATGTATACATCCACAAAGAGAGAGACACACACATACATGTATATATACATACAAAGATACACACATACACATACATACATACATACACAGAGAGGATGACGGAGATCGACAAAGGCGATAGTGACTACGACAAACGACAGAAGAGATTGGCGGCGATGGACGATATGACTGCGACGAACGACGGAAGACGACGGCGAATCCGACATCGCGGACAGTGGTGGTAGCACTGAGGAGAAAGAGATGTGCGAAAGTGAGAGAGAGTAGAGGGAAACAAATGAGAGGTGTGAGAGTGAGAGAGAGTATAGGAAAGAGAGAGAGTGAGAGTGAAAGAGAGTGAAAGACAGAGGGCATAAATTTTGAGGGGTATATATAGTATGTTTATTTCGGGGGGGTAACGGGGTCGGGGTTGGGGCTAGAAAATATATCACCGTCCCCGGCCCGAAAGTCAACCAGGATTTATTTTCGAATACCATCCCCAGCCCGTCAGGGGTATTTTTCGAGAAAAAACCGCTGTAATTGGGGTTGGGTCCCCGTCGGGCCGAGTTCAAATTGCCATTCCTAGATGTAACCTCGAGAACTACCTTTAGAATTAGTTCTGGTGGCAGCATAAGCAAATGGAAAATCTGATGTGTGAGCTTGTTTAAGAGAGCCTTCAATATGAATGGATTCAGAACACAATAAGGAAGATAAGGCAGCAATAGAGATAGGTTCAGGTCTAGTATGAATTGTTGTTTTAAAGGCATTGTACTCATCTGGTAGTCCATTGAGAGTAAGTAAAACCAGATCTTCATCATGAATTGGTGAGCTAGCAAGACTTAACTGATCAACAATAGTCTTGATTTGACAGAGATAATCCTCCATTGTTGAATTCTTCTTGGTAAGATGACTAAGTTTGGTTTTCAATTGATGGACATGTGATCTGGACAATGAAGTGAATCTTGTAGCCAATGTAGTCCATACTTCATGACTTGTGATACAATGAAGAACATATGTGAATATGGATGAAGACAGTGTAGCAGTAAGACAGCTAAGTAGATGTGCATCAACAGTGATCCATTGTATGTATGCTTGATTCACCACAATATTATGATTCTCATCAAGAACCGTAGAAGGAGGAAAAATCTTTGATCCATCAACAAATCCAAGTAGATTTGTGGCTCGTAAAATGTTTTGGAATTGATTTTTCCATATGAGATAATTTGTAGACTCAAGTTTTGTTGGAACAAAAGAATTCAGATTGGAGATGAGCAGAGTGAGATTTGAAAGTAAAAGAGAATTGGTAGTTGTACCAGTTAAAGAAGCTGCCATTGTTGATCTTGCTTGAAGATATGCCATTGTTGATCCTTGGTGAAGATTCACCATTGTTATCTTGAAGACAAAGTTTTGATGCTCGCAATAGCTATAAAAGCTCTAATACCATGATGAGAAAATGAATCTTATTCAACTTAACAAAAATATCTTCCAAGACAGTGATATTTATATACAACCATTAGTAACTCTAGTAACTAGTTAACTAAACTAACTAAAGTACGGTTAATATAACTTCCTAACTAACAAACCACTACATGTAAACACGTGCACTATGACCTACAGCAGCTCTAACTGATTTGGTGAGATGTAGCTGTGGTTTCAACTGTAGCTCTGCCTTGGTCAGCTCACATGAGCTGGTATGTGTGGATTGAGCTTCTTCTACAGATGTATGCTGAGCTTCTGCAGCTTCTGCAGATACATTATCAAAAATAAATGTCAAAAAACTATTTTTAAATTTTAAAAAATTATTTCTACCTACCAAAATTATGTAAAATTGATAAATCTTTTAGATATTTATTCTTTTTACCAAATTAATTTTTATTATGTGTTTGGATGATAATCTTGTAATAGGCAGTTGTTAGGATTTTAATGTATAATCGATATATTTAATATATGAAATGTTTTTAGTTTTAGCTTTTTTTATTTAATGGATTGGTTTAATAATAATATCAAAATTATCGCTATATTTGACTTTTGAAAAAATAGAAATTAATTTAATGAAAATAAAAATAACTGTCCATTACATGATCATCATCCAAACACATAATAAAAATTAATTTGGTAAAAAAAATAATAAATAAATATCTAAAGATTTATCAAATTTACATAATTTTATTTTTAGTTGGGTAGAAATAATTTTAAAAAATTAAAAAATATTTTTTGACATTTATTTTTGTCAAATTAGTTAATATTTTATCAAATTGACGATTTTATTTTTGAAATTAAGTAATGGTATCTTCAATTGTTCTTATTTGGAACAATATTCAAAAATTTAGGGTCAAATGTGTCACAATTAAAAAGTTAAGGACCAAAATAATACAAACCCCAAACTCTAAGGACCATTAGTATAATTCGCCATGAAATTAAATATTGTGCTTTTTTAAATACGGTGAATTCTATATATACCCATATATTTTACCATATATCGATCTACCTGAAAAATATTTTAAAAAAATGATAAAACTCGGGATACATAGTAGCCCTCATTGATCCATTTGCCCTTAACTGATTCTGATACAACGATTAAAAAAATAATAAAATAATAATAATAATAATAATAAAGTGATACATAGTTTTACCTCACATACAAAAGTGTTGTTATGTATGGTTTGATTTAGAAACTTCTTTCATAAATTTCTTTTAAAAGATTAAAAACTAATTTTCTGAAAAAATAAAAAATAAATAAAAAGTACTTTTGATTTTTATAGTGGTTTATCTCTTTGGAGAGAAAAAAAATTTAAAAATATATTTTTTATATTTATTTTTCTCAAATTAGTTTCTTTTTTTTTTTTTCCCGGAGAATGAAACCAAACATTATTTTTGTATTGGGTAAATTATAAATACACCATGTGAAGTTTACTTAAAGTACAGATTGTCTATTGTGGTTTAGAAAATTATAATTACCCCCTCGTTAGAATTTTTTATTTAACAAAATTAACTAAAAAAATAAAATTCATAATTGATGTCCTATATAATATTAAAATTATTAATTAAAATATATTTTTAACATCATTAAAAATTGTTAATTGACTTGATAATTTATTAATAAAATGAAAGATTTGTTATAAAATTAAAAATCTTAAAAGATAAAATGTAATTTTTAACATTATAGAGAATGATTATCAAATCCCAGAATATATTTATAATTTACCCTTTTATATTTTGAATCCTGACTTTTGCAAAACCAAATTGTTTTCTTAGCTGCCAAGCAATTTTTTGTCTTTTTGTCAATCCGAATGGAATGTCTGCAATTTTTTCTCACTTTGGTGTTCTTATCATTAGTGTTTGGTTAGTGTATAAGTACTACTGTCTTTATCCTTCTTGGCATTATATACCCAAAAAACTGAACCTATAAAGGCTTCGTTTTGCATAAAATTTTTTTTAGTTATTTTAATTATAAAAAGATAAAATAAATTAAAAATTAGTGAGATAAAATATCATATTTAAATTATAATCAATTCATATTTTCTCTCACAAAAGTCACAAAAGTTCACTCAAAACAGAGCTTTGTAGCCCCAGATAAAAATAGTAAAAAAGTCAACCCACATCCCAAACAAAATTAAAGAATGAATTCAGAAAAATTTAGACAAAACCCCTCCATTGGACCCTTATTTGGTGAAAATGGCAGTCCAATCTATTTTACTTCATATACCCTCCAAGGAGAAAACACTTAATTAAATAAGGATAAAGTAAAATATCTTCTTTTTTTTCTAGACAATATTGTCAGAGTAATATGTTACTGTCAAACAAAGTAACATGTTTCTGTGAGACAGAGTAATATGTTACTATTAAACAGAGTAACATGTTACTGTTACTGTTACCATTACTGTTTATATCAATTTCGACGGTATTTTTTTTTTTTTTTTTTTTTTTTTTGAATTTCATAGTCAAACATGGATCTTATTTGATAGATTTTGATGAGAAAAATTTAAAAATATTAATTTTATTAAAAACTGATATTTACATCAAAAGTTATATCATTTTAAAATTTAATATTTTGATAATAATGATATGTGTTAAACTTTTTAAGAATTTTTTTTTTATATTCATCCTTAATACATTAAAATTTCATTATAAGAGAGTTTTAACCAAATTCTCCATATATTTTTGTTGTCGTCCAATTCATTGATAGATCTCAAAGTAAAAATATCATTTCATTAAAATTAAAAACAGATCTAGTAAAAAAAACTACAGAGTTAGACAACTCATATAAATTTGAGTGGAGGTATACATGTAATGAATTTAGAATATATATTGACTGTTTCTTGGTGAAAATTTGGATAAAAGTAGAATAGTTTAAACCTCCTTTGGAATAAATTATTTAATAATTTTTTAATTTTTTAATTAAAATATGAGATAAAATAAATTGATATATTTAAAATAATTTTTTAATTTTTTACAAAAAGATATGTAAAAATAGAGAAAATAAATAAATTTTTGACTTTTTGATAAAGTTATTGATTTTTTAATTTTTTTAATAATTTTTTAAGAAGTTTTAAACTAAAATATTAAGTTGTCAATGCTTAGCTATCAACCAAAATAGTGTTTAATTATTAATATTTATAATAGTTTGGTTTGGTACAATAAGCAAAAATATTTTGGAGTTTTAATTTGTAAACTCTAACAGCTCTAATGTATATGTGGGATCCATCTTATCTGATGTTTTGGCCTTGTATTTTTTTTTCTTTTTTGATTTTCTACCTCATTAGAGCTCAATTAAGGGGTTGTTTGGGATGTCTTAAATAAGTATACTTTTTGTCTTTTTAGACTAAAAATTGAGAAAAAAAATATAGATGTTTAGGTTAACTTTTTGACTTTTTATAGAAAAATGTGTATTAAAAAATTGTATAAATTAGTGTATAAGAGAAAATTAAGATTGGGAGTTGTGCAGTGATAATTTTTTACTTTTGGTGAATAGTGATAACTTTTTAACTTTTTGAGTAACTTTTTAACTTTTTAATTTTTTTGACAACTTACAAACTTGATTTAAAACTCTCATTTTAAAGTAATGTATCATTGTTAGCAGGATAAAAGTATTGTCTTAGAGCATCCGCAACCCTTCTATTGGTGTCAGGTGTCAATTATTTGGCCAGTTAAATTGTTTTTTTGTTCATACAATAGAGCAGTTAAACACATTGTCCGTGCACATTATTTGTGTCATATATTGTTAACTGCAGCTAGCACGTTAACACACAAAGAAAGAGAGAGAAAAGGAAAACAGGGAAGCATTGACAATGGAGTAGGATGGGGGCCCACTTCCTTGGAAAATATATTTATTTATTTTATTTATTATTTATATATATATATTCTTAATACACATCTTAACACACACTTTAATATATTTATTGCATCATCACTCATTTTTTAAAATTAACAAACTCTTAACACATCTTAATACATATTTTTGGATTTAATTTTTATCACTTTTTATCATATAATATTCTGTAACACACTTTTTTTATTATTATTTCATTGTAGTTGCCCTTACCAATCTTATGAACTATCGCACCGAATGATTAGTCCTTAAGAAAAAAGGAAATTTACACATTAGTGGGGAAAACAAAAAATATTTTAAAAAATATAAAAAATTTATGCTTTTAATTATTAATATTTATTAATTTTTTATAAATATTTTTTTTGTCTTTTCACTTATATGTAATTCCTTCTATGTTGTGTTTGGTTAGGAAATTTATGAAGAGATTTAGAAACGAAAAGAGAAAAGATAGGTGAAATGTCAATAAAATATACCTATATTTTACCTAATATTACATATCATTTTTTTTTTTTTTTAATTCTTTACCAAATTTCTCAATCAAATATAGCGTAGGAAAATCAAACTTTGGCACCTGAGATTTAAGAAGCCAAGTCTTTATGCTTGATCCAATCCTCAGTCGAACTCTCGAAAAGGTAGCCCATTGGGGCAAAGCAGCCATAAAAGGTGCAAAGCGAGACGGATGTGGATTTCTCATGGTGGATCATTGTTGCCATAAATATAGTACAATAATTTGTCATAATAATGCAATGCATTTCGGCAAAGACTTGTTTTTTTTTTGTTTTTTTTTTTATAATTATTATGGAGAAGTGGTTCTGAAAATACTCTTTTAATCTAATGGGACATTGAAGATCCTCAGCTGGTAACTTGAAAAAGGATAAACATTTCGATTTGGGGGTGTCGGAATTAACACTCCGACGGTCAAATCAGTATCTATTCTCTTGATTACTTGTATTTTAAGTTAAGCGTATTAATGTTCACATACTTCTTTCTGGCTGATATTCTTCTATTTATATCTTTTCTTTCTTGGGTTTCGGGGCTGGGCCCACTTTTAATTCGCCGTATAACTATTTACTCAGCTCCTTTTGTTGCAAACTGCTTTTCACTCGGCCCCTTACTCAACCGGCTATTTGGCCGAATAGGGCAGGCTTTAAATGTGCAAGACGGGGCCGAATGCGATGTATATATTTCGACTCTCCGGGTCCAATTATTCGGCCTCTTTACGACTCCCAATATTCGGCCTCCACAATTGCCCCTCAAGCACTCTACTAACGACAGTTAGCTGGAGTGTTTGGTTTATAACTCAAAAAGTCAGAGTCGAAATCTGGCGGCTAACCTCATTCTAAGGCGGATGTCAGAGCACACACCTCCCGGTTATTATTTCAACTTCCCGCCCCTTCGTACACTTCCATTTATTGTGATTTAAAATTTTGTCGTCTTTTCGAACACACATTTTTTGATGCTTAGAGTTTTTGGATTGCCTTCCGACTCACCTCTGCAACTTCCATTCATCCTTCATTGTCCTCTCCGTCTCTTGTAAGTTCTCTTCCTCTCTGCTTTGAATCCCTTTTCCTAGTTTGCCTTTAGTTTAGTACGCTCCTATAGACTGACTGAAATGGCAAAACATCTTAAAGACATCTTCTCCGCGAATCAAATCTCTGGCTTTCGATGCCATTTTTCTATCCCTGATGACGTCCGTCTGTCGCTTGTGACAGACGGCACCCTCGATATGGAGAGGGATGATGAAAGCACAATCGTCTTCCCTCTCTTATCAATTACAGAGGGCGGAATCTGTTTCCCGCTTTATCCATTTCTTAGGGCAGTCCTTCGCCATTGGGGTCTAATCCCCTCTCAACCCAATGTCAACTTTTTTAGAATCGTAATGAGGATTATAGAGCTAAACCGTCGCCTTAGGATTAACCTCGGCATACCTGCTATTCAGCATCGTTACGCCTTGGCCAAGTCTTCTGGTCGGCATGGATGCTATTTCCTTAGGGCTAAGGATGCTTTCCAGCTCTGGCAAGCGAGTAGATGATATTATGGTCGTTGTCCGAGGTAACTGGGAATTTGGCGAAGGCGAGGATCACCTTGATCCTATTCTTAGACAGAGGGGCGAACTAGGTGGCCGTATAATTTTTTGTGTTTATTTTTTTTATATTTATAAAACTTCATTTTTGAGATCTCATGGTTTTGTTTGTGCAGGAAACGATTTGAAGAAAGTCTTGATTTCAACCGACGACGTCGTTCTTTCGAAAATTAAAGTCGTGCTCAAATATTTCAGCCGTCTGAGTCTTCAGAAGCAAGGGAGGGCAGCCCACATTCTCCTTCGGTATGAGCCGACATATACGACATTTTCGGCGGCAGAAAACATCCTAATTCCGAGGGGTGAAGAGTTTCTTACGGCTCTTATTTTGACCGACTTCAAAAACTTGCGGCAAGTTGGCTTCGAGGAGGCCGATTCAGAGCGGGTGGAAGTAGCTGAGGTTGCTGAGTCAGACCAGTCCGAAGCCAAAGTAGACGAGGCTTTGAAGTTGGCCTTCGTGGAAGCCGGCCTCAATTCAGCCAACCCTTCGTCCATTTCGAGCCGAAGGGGTCCTTCCGTTTGATGACATTTTTACCGGTTTAGAAGACCTTCCCGGAGCATACCCCGAAGATATGGCTGGGTTAAACCTCACACAACTCGCCAAAAAGAAAAACGCGAAAAGAATGGCCGCGCGGCGAAGAGCAGAGGCCATTCGATCCGAAGTGCCACCTGTCACCGAAGCTCAGCCCTCCCTGCCTGTTATCGAGGAGGAAACAGCTTAAACCCGAAGTGCCGAGTCCGAGGTGGTTGTGCAAGCCAATCAAGAGGCTGAGGGAAGGGCGAAGAAGAGTCCTGCCGAGGTCGAGGCCGGCTCAGAAGAAAACCGTGCTGACAAATGGCTGCGTTTAGAGGAGTCAGATGTGATTGTGCCTTTTGTCATTCAACCAAAGATAAAAAAAAAACACATCGATCTCCTCTGACACGTTGGCTATTAAAGACCCAGCCGTCGCGTTGAGCATGGCTACATCTGCCTCATTACCGGCTGACAAGGCAGCTTTCCAGGCGGAGCAGGATCTGTTGGCAATAGCATTAGCCGCTCAACCGGCTCTTCTGGCATATACCTTGACCTTGTCTTTCCCTTTTATGCAAATATTGTTTTGGTTTTAATTTCCTATTTTGTAAACGATCAGAAGAACAGCCGAGATAGGCCGTCGCTAGCACGACGCTGTCGAACGACTTGGCCGTTTACAATCGGAAGTAGAGGGCCAGAGGAGCAGGGCCGATTTCGAAGCGGCGAGAGCGAAGATGGAAGGTGCGAGGGCTGAGGCTAAGATAGAGAGAACGAGAAATACGGACCAGCTGAGATTGGCCGCCGAGAAGAGGGCAGACGCGAGCGAAGATGCGCTCAAGTTGGCCCAAGAGACGATTGCCAAACTGGAGGCTGAATTAGAAGAATCGAAGAAGGTAAAGGAAGCAGCCGACTCCGAGGCTTCCAAGGCGTACGAGGCCGGGAAAAGCGCTGCTCTCGCAAATTATGTGGAAGAAGTCCCCAAATTTGAAAATCGGGAATTTAAACATGGCTGGCTCAAATCCCTTGCTGCTGTTGATGTGACATTGGCTATGCCGATTCCATACGAGCAAGTGGATGTTGAGCTGCTGGAGTCTGACTCCGATGATTGATTAGGGCGACACTTTAGTTGTTTTTGTTTAAGGATTTGGAATTTTTCGTTTAGTAGTTTTTATTTACGTGTAAAATGACTACAGTTTTTAGGTTTTTGCTAGGCGCTTTTATGCAAACTTATAACTTTTTGTTTGGTAGTTTTCATATGTAAAATGGCTACAGACTACCCAATTTACTAATGAAAATCTCCTTTATACTTTGCTATTATTTGCGCTTAATTTTGCTATTGATGAATGGTATTGCTTTTTGCTACTTTGGATAAAACATTTATGTACACTTGCCAATTAGATAACTAGGCAATTTAACAATTTATCCTCGTCGAATAGAGGACCAGATTAATAAATCTGATCGATCGGCATATTATTAGTTCATGGAGTGGTTGCAGCACAGATCGATCGGCATCAGGCTCAGATATTTGGCCGATCAGATTAATAAATCTACCCTTGCCCCAGCCAATGCATGAACTCCAAAAAGCCGAATATTATTAGTTCATGGAGTGACTGCAGCACAGATCGATCGGCATCGGGCTTAGATATTTGACCGATCAGATTAATAAATCTGTCCTTGCTCTAGCCAATGCATGAACTCTAAAAAGCCGAATATTATTAGTTCATGGAGTGGCTGCGGCACAGATCGATCGACATCGAGCTTAGATATTTGGCCAATCAGATTAATAAATCTGTCCTTGCCCCAGCTAATGCATGAACTCCAAAAAGCCGAATATTATTAGTTCATGGAGTGGTTGTGGCACAGATCGATCGGCAACGGGCTTAGATATTTGGCCGATCAGATTAATAAATCTGCCCTTGCCCCAGCCAATGCATGAACTCCAAAAAGCCGAATATTATTAGTTCATGGAGTGGCTGCGGCACACGTCGATCGGCATCGGGCTTTTGGAGTTTAGCGTTAATGAAATCGCCTCGGGGGCACTGCATGCATTAGGAATAAATGGGGTGGGCTCTTCACACCAGTGATTCCACTTATTGTGTTCAGATTCAATTTAAACCAGTTTGTTGCGTAAGGTTAGATAAGTGCGAATGTCAAATAGACTATTCTTCAACAGCAAAGGAGAAGGGCGAACATTAGCTGAGCTTGACACTGAAATGAATCGCAGCAGCGAACCCACATGCACGGGAGGTAGGACGTCCAAGGAACGAAAAAAATGTTAGCCCCCAAGTCGTCGAAGCAGATCACCCCGAAAAGAAAAACAGCAACAGGGAAGCTCCCCGCGACCACGACCGAGAAATGAGGCCAACGCGACGCCGCAACCGTTGAGTTTTGCCCTTTTTTTGGGGAATAAACCGATGACAGAGGCGGATTCTATTGTCAATGACCCAGGTGTAGCAGTCGAGTTCGCTCGACAGATTTTTCCACCAGAAGTCCAGCAGTCGATTGTTGGTCGACAGAATTCCGAAGTATTTCGAGAGGGCATCCACGGAGCAGTGAGAAGGCTGTACACTGCCTATGAAGTCGGCATGCGTCTGAGCTCTGCGCGGCGGGAGATAGAGAAGAAGGACGAACGAATTCGAAACTTGGAGGCTCGTGCGGAGAAGGTCGAGCTCGAGCTAAGGAAGGCCCAAACTGCCAAGCCGCGTGCGGCCAGACAATCCAACTCGGTTGTTGATGAAAGAGTGACCCAACGATTGTTAAGCCATGCAATTGCCGATCGAGATACGGCAAGTATGTTCGCACTAGAGAATGCAAAGGCTGCGGCCTATGAAAAAGGCTTCCACGAAGGCCGGAAAGTCGGGATAGAGAAGACCAAGGAGAAACTCGCAGAGGAGGTATGCGATGCGAGAATCAGGGCTTTAGGCATGGGTGGATTAAGGCTCTCCAAGCCTCAGAGGCACTCCAAGGAGTAGGAGTTGAATCGGCGTCGCCATTATATCAACGTCATCACTTTCCTTTTGGCGCTTTCAAAATTGAGAAGAGCGATGACGAGGGCGATGCTGAATAGAATTGAATATATATTGTAAACGCTCCAACACAGATTGGGCGTCAGCTATGTATCTATTGGCTAATTTAATAAAATATTTTATTTTAAATGTTTGTGTTTTATTTTGAATGTTTACCTGCTTAATTACGCATCTCATTTCGAATGTTGGAATGTTTTAATTTGTTTATGCGGTTGCGCCGGCCCAACTTAATTAAGCATTTCATTTTGAATGTGTAAACGGTTTTTGCCGGCTCAACTTAACGAAGCATTCCACTTTGAATATTTGTATGCTTTAACCTTCGTCGTGAAGGGCGCTCCGAATCCGGAGTCTTATTCAGCCCAAACGTGTTATGCACGGTTGGGGCTCCGAATTCAAAGGCTTTTTGTTGGCCAATTGTGATATCTACGAAGGGTACTCCGAGTCCGAAGTCTTATTCGGCCCATAAGTGTCATGCACGAATAGGGCTTCGAATCCGGAGGCTTAATCGGCCCAAAAGTGTCATGCACTGATGGGGCTCCGAATCCGGAGACTTGTCTTGGCTAATCGTGGTATCCACGAAGGGCGCTCTGAATCTGGAGGCTTAATCGGCCCAAAGGTGTGATGCACTGATGGGGCTCCGAATCTGGAGACTTGTCTTGGCCAATCATAATATCCACGAAGGGCGCTCCGAATCCGGAGGCTTAATCGGGCCAAAGGTGTCATGCACCGATGGGGCTCCAAATCCGGAGACTTATCTTGGCCAATCGTGATATCCACGAAGGGCGCTCCGAATCCGGAGGCTTAATCGGCCCAAAGGTGTCATGCACCGATGGGGCTCCGAATCCGGAGGCTTTTGAACTGAATTGTGCAATGAGGAAACGGGAAACTTTGCATTGCAAAAGTGAAATATGTACATGGTGAACCATTCAAAACTAGTATCATTCCCTACAGGTTGGGTTTAATGATAGAATTTACGCAAGTGCGTTGAATTCCAAGGCCGTGGCAAACTCCTTCCAGACATGTCTTTCAGCTGATATGCCCCTACTCCCGCGATCGAATCGATCTGATAGGGGCCGTCCCAGTTAGAACCCAATTTTCCATTAGCTGGTTTCCTGGCAGCTGGAAGTACTTTCTTCAGGACCAACTCTCCTAGTCTGTAGCGGCGCAGCTGAACACGTTGATTATACGACTTAGCAAGCTGCTGTTGATACTGTGCCATGGATGCAAGGGCACGGTCCCTTCGTTCCTCAATCAGAATCAAATCCAAGGCCAATATCATGTCGTTTCGGCCCATATCAAAAACTTTTGATTTCAAGGTTGGGAGGCCGATCTCCAGGGGCATGATTGCCTGGGTTCCAAAGCATAAAGCAAATGGCGTTTCTCCAGCGGATCGCCTCGGCTTAGTTCGATGAGCCCACAACACACTCGGCAATTCTTCGAACTATTGCCTTTAGCTTTCTCCAGCCTCTTCTTGATGCCGTCCAAGATGGATTTGTTAGAGGCTTCGGCTTGACCATTACTTTGTGGGTAAGCCGGTGTGGAAAAGTAAGGCCAGATACCATACTTGCTGCATAGCTCTCGGTAGACGCCACAATCAAACTGGGTGCCGTTGTCTGAGATAAGTGCTCTTAGAATACCGAATCGTGTTATGATATTTCTCCATACAAAGCGCTTAACATCAGCATCTCAAATGTGAGTTAGTGCCTCTGCTTTGACCCATTTTGTGAAGTAATCTGTCGTGATAATCAAGTATCGCTTATTCCCTGGGGCCCTCGTCAATGGTCCGACGATATGAAGTCCCCGTTGGGCGAACGGCCAGGGACTAGTGATAGAGCTTAACTCTTCAGCAGGCAGATGGGTTAAGGGGGAGAACTTCTAGCATTGTTCACATTTTTTCACATAACATTCGGCATCTGCTCTCATTGTCGGCCAATAATATCCCTGTGTTATAGCTCGATGGACCAAAAAGCGCCCACCAGAATGGGCACCACAGTTACCTTCATGTATTTCAGTCAGGAGTTCCTCGACTTTATCCCGATAAACGCATTCTAAGTATGGGCCAGAAAGGGATTTTTTATAAAGCTTTCCTTGCGAATCCAAGTAGTATCGCAAGGCTTTGTTTCGCAGCTTGTGTACTTCTTTCTTATCCGGCGGGAGCTGTTCGGAAGATAGGAATGCAGCAATGGAGTCCATCCAACTCAGACCTGGCTCTATGACATTGATCTGGGCTACCCCTGAAGGGCCAATGCTCGGCTTGGGGATGAAGCCCACTTCGGTTGTCCGTTTAATCTCTGAGTTAATGGCGGAGGCTAGGCAAGCCAAGGCGTCTGCATGTGTGTTCTGATTACGGGTTATTTGGTTCAATTCATGATGATCGAATTTTTCCAGTAAGGAATTTGCTGTTTTCATGTAAGCGGCCATACGGTCATTTTTGGCCGCGTATTCCCCCTTTAATTGATTGATCATCAGTTTTGAGTCACAGAATATAAGTAAGCGTCGAGCACCTAGGAGATGCGCATTCCGCAAGCCCGTTAGCAGGGCTTCATATTCGGCCTCATTGTTCGACGTTTCGAAGCCGAGTTTGACAGCCTGCTCAATTATTGCGCCGTCGGGAGCCATGATCACTACTCTAGCTCCGCTGCCGCGTTGATTGGCCGACCCATCACAGTATAATTGCCAAATGTCCCCAACATAAATTCTCCAGTTCAGCTTAGGTTAAACTTGATCAGACTTCAAGTCGGCAACACCCCCAGTGAATTCGGCCACAAAGTCGGCAAGCACTTGACCCCTAATTGAGGTTCTAGGCAGGAACTGAATATCATACTGGTCAAGTTCAAGAGCCCACTTTGAAACGCACCCTGATGTTTCTACACTGCGGAGTACTGCCCGGAAGGGGTAGTCCGTTATTACCCCGATGGTATGCCCCCTGAAAGTAATGCATCAGTTTTCTTGCTACCATGACGAGGGCTAGGATGAGTTTTTTCAACAGAAGGTAACGTGTTTCGGCGTCAACCATTGCCTTGCTCACATAATACACTGGTCGCTGCTCTCCAAGCTCTTCCTTTAACAGTACGGTGCTGACGGCCCGGTCAGAGACGGCCAGATATAAAATGAGCAGGTCACCTGCCGATGGTGTTGTCAATAGCGGAACTGATCGGAGATAGGTCTTCAGACCGTTGAAAGCGGTTTCGCACTCAGAGGTCCATTCAAAAGCTTTACCCTGCCGTAGGGTGTGAAAGAATTGTCGGCAGCGGTCCGTGGAGCGACTGATGAACCTGTTGAGTGCGGTGGCCATCCCCATTAACTTCTAAACCTCTTTGACCGATCGAGGGGAGCCGAGTTCCAGGATTGCTGTGATTGGCCTTGGGTTGGCTTCGATTCCTCTATGGTTGACAATGTAACCCAAGAATTTGCCAGAGCCGATCCCAAAGGCACATTTAGAAGTATTCAGCTTTATTCTATATTTGAGTAGAATGCCAAATGTCTCGTCCAGATCGGCTAGATGATTTTGCTCTTCTTTGGACTTGACCACCATATCGTCAATATACACTTCCATTGTGTGACCCAGTTGCTCCTTAAACATGGCAGTGACTAGTTTCTGATAAGTTGCCCCTGCATTCTTCAGCCCAAAAGGCATAACCTTATAGCAATAGGTTCCTCTTGGGGTGAGGAATGCAGTTTTGTCTTGGTCTTCCAGATGCATGGCAATTTGATGGTAGCCTCGGTAGACATCGAGGAAGCTCATACGCTGATGACGTGCCGTAGCATCTACCAGTTGGTCTTTTCTGGGGAGAGGAAAACAATCTTTGGGGCAGGCTTTGTTTAGGTTCGTGAAATCAACGCACACTCGCTAAGTCCCATTTTTTTTTTCTTCACAACCACAGTATTAGAGAGCCATGTAGAGTAGGTCACTTCACTGATTGCCCCGGCGTCAAGCAACTGGTCAACCTCTTCAACAACGGCTACAGTGTGCTTTGCGGCTGACCGCCGGCTTTTCTGAATAATCGGCTTGCATTTAGGGTCAACATTTAAATGATGCTGCGAAACAGAAGGATCGACACCCGGTATCTCATATGGTGTCTACGCAAATACATCTAGGTTGCCGAGCAAGAAGGAAATTAGTTGCTTCCTGTCAGCTTCATTCAGAGAGGCGCCGACCATAAAGAACTTGTCTGGATTCCCGTCCATCTCAACTCGATCCAGGGCTTCCATGGCCTTTTCATTGGGGGGCCGCCCAACATCGTCGAGGCTCTCTCGATCCGTCACCTCAATTGAATTCACTTCCAACTCTTTTGGTGTTTTTGCAGCAAAGAGGTAACATGCTTGTGTCGATTTCTGGGAACCACGGATTTGCTGAATGCCGCGGTCTGTCGGGAAGCGGAGCAATTGATGATAGGTGCTTGGCACGACCTGCAGAGCATGTAACCAAGTTCGACCCATGATGAGATTGTATGGCAAAGACAGCTTAACGACCAAGAATTCTACATCCACTGTTCGGGAGCCCGCTCGAACTGGTAGTGTGATTTTGTCCAACGGGTACTCTGGATTAGCGTTGAAGCAGAATAATAGATAAGGAGCCGGAGACAAGTCTAACTCGGAGAACCCTAGTTTGATGAAGGTCTTGTAATACATAACCTTCGAAGTACTCCCCTGGTCTATGAGAACGCGTTCAACGGTAAATCGATTTACGCGTAGTTCAATGACCAACGGATCAATGTAGCGGAGTGTTACGCCGATTAAATCAGAATCGTCGAAGGTAATATTCGGGGCTTCATGGGGCTATTTTGCTGGTGTGATGTGCTTTTGGGGGATTGGGTGTGACTAAATTGCATGCACAGTTAGGGCTGTTGGCAGGCTGTATATCATATGGTTGACGCCGAGCAGAGGTGAGTCCTGCCGAAGGGCAACTGTTTTAGTTGAGTTCTTTCAGACATGTTGCTAGAGTCGGCCGTCTTGTACCAACTCCTCAAGGTGGTCTTTCAAAGCATTGCAACTTTCGGTATCATGACCGTGGTCTTTATGATATTCGCACCGCATATCCCGTCTCCTCGTGTCGGGAGGTCCCACCATTTTTTATGGCCATTTAAAGAATAGAAGGTGTTGAACCTTAGCCATAACCGCACTGATCGGCTCCGATAACTCCGTGTATTTTTTGTCGGCGCGCCTCGCGCGCCTGTTATTCACTTGAAGCTGCTCATTAGCTCGGTGTGGACACTGGTCATTTGATCGGCGTGAATCCCGTCTTCGATCTCACTTAGCCCGATTCCGTGATTCGGGACTCTGTGGTGGTACAGCGTTTATCGGCTGCACGACTTCAGGCGGGGCCGACTTAGTTGCTTTATGCCCGTCTTTGACCCGGAGGGCATCGTCTTCGACTTTGCAGTATTCCTCAACTTTTTTCATCAACGCCCAGATCGTTTTTGGGGGTCGTCTGGTCAAAGAGTTGCGGAGGGCACTGTCGGGATGTAACCCCATCTTGAAGGCAGTAATGGCCATGGAGTCATTGCAAGCATCATCTACCAGATTAAAACACTCCCAATACCGTGTCGAATACGCACGAAGGGTTTCCCCCGGTTAAATCTGCATTGCCCAGAGGGAATCGGCTTGTTTTGGCTGGACCTCATTAGTGATGAACCTTGCCCTGAAGGATTTTTAGAGTTGGTAGAAGCTCTTGATCGAAGCCGGCTCCAATTTATAATACCACCTGACAGCCAGTGGTCCCAAATTGTTTGGAAATATTCTGCACATGAGAGCCTCATCGTCTGCATGCAGCGTCATGGCTTGCTTGTAATGGCGGATGTGATCGGTGGTGTAACGACCCCATCGCATATAATGATTAGCACTTAATTAATTAATGAGATTTGAAATTTAATTGCCAATTATTCCAATTTAATCTGGGTTTTACGAAAAGTATGGAGATTGATTCATTTATGGTTCTATTAAGTGCTTATTTTAGAATTAGAAATTAAGGGCCCAAATGGTTTAAAGAAGTGAAATTAAGAAGTTGAGTTAATTTAATTTTAATTACGGACCCATTTGGGAGTTTAATTAAATATTCGATTCAGTTTAGTAACATTGAGATCCGATTAATTATGTCCGAATTGGAGAAAATTAAGTTAATTAAATTATGAGGATTGAGAATTGTGAATTGTGATTATTACGAATTAAATTTATTTATGGGGTGTCCAATTTGGATATGTAATTTATTGACGGAAATTTGAAGTCTGATTAGAAATTAAAGGCCCAAATAGCTTGAGAAATCAAAATTGATAATGGAAATATGTTTAACTTAATATATGGAACCTTTTGGAGTTTGGTTAAAAATCTGATTCAGAATAACAAAATTAAATATAATTAATTGGGCCTCAATTGAAGTCGATTATATTAATTAAATTATGTGGGGTTTGTGATTAATCACGATTAACTAAATTGTATACTAATTAAGATTAATTAAGATCAAATGGTGTTTAATAAAGTTAATGGATAATTATATAATAAGTCAATTATAATCATAAATTAATTTGAAGAAATATCCATATTGTGCATGTGTGTAGTGTGATAGGTTAGTATAGGTGTATGTTTATATCTTGGTGTTGGGGACTTAACTCAAGAGAAAGAATGAAATCAAAAAAAAGAGGTGCAAGTGTGCTCTGTTTTGTAGCCGAGAGGGAGAGAGACCAAAAGAGAGAGAGAGAGAGTTTTGCTAGAAGAAAAAAAAAAAAAAGAGAAGAAAAGAAAGAAATGTTCAAGAAGATTTAAATAAATGCTCAAGTTTTTGGAAGGAACCCAAGGAGAATTAGAAGGGATTCAACTAAGGTATGGAATTTATGTTAATTTGTCTAGAATCTTTACATTATACCTGAAATTAAGGATGAAATTGGAATCAATAGCAAGAAGATGAAGAAAAATTAGCTTAAGTATAAGATTATGGAAATTAATTTGAAATGGGTTACATGCATGTGGATGGTTATGGAAAATAAACTAGAAATTAATTATTTTGGGTTTGATGTTGTGATTTTACATGAAACTAAGCTTCATTGTTACATGCATCAATAAATTTTATAAGTTTAATACTCTAATGATACATACATCATAGATTTTGAAGGATTGGATTAATTCAATCTCATATTTTGAAGAGAAAAATGAAATGTTTTATGAATATCAAGTTTATGGAAAATTAGAATTAATCCTAATGCTAGATAAAGCTTTGATTTTATAATTAGATTTTTAATCCATGCATGTAATTCTAATTTTCAATGAAAAGAACATAGTACTTAAAATGGGAAACAGATGCATTAAAGGGTCCCCAAACATCAGAGTGAATAAGAGCCAATGGCTGATTTACAGTGGAATTGGAAAGATGAAATGGCAACCTATGACTCTTAGAAGCACAGCAATGTGTGCACAACTTATTGTCATTAGAACTAGGTATATTAGTAGGCAACAAATTTTGAGATATAAGAAATTGCAACTTATTACTAGAAGGATGGCCTAATCTATTGTGCCAAGTGGTCTTGTTGCAAGGAGAAATAGTGGAAGACTTGAAGAAAGTTGTGGAAGAAGTTGTAGGAAAAACAGATGAAGCTGATAGAGGGTAAAAACCAGCTGAGTGAGGACCTTTATGAAGAATTTGCTTGGAAATCTTGTCCTGTGTAATGAAACAATCAACATCAAAAGTAATGGGGCAGTTGTTGTCTTTTATGAACTGATGAACTGACAGAGATTGGCCGAAATGGAAGGAACATGAAGCAAATTATGAAGACGAAAAGAAGTACATGGTGTAGGAAGCAAACCATTACCAGTGTGATGAATAGGCAAAGTAGAACCATCTCCTATAGTGACATGGTCAAAACCTTGATAAGGTTGAAAATGAGTGAAATTATTAAGGTCATTGGTGAAATGATTGGTGGCTGCAGATGCAACAGTAGTAGACTGATGTTCTTGAGTAGTAGAAGCAGATGAAGAAGAGGCAACGTAAGCTTTAGAATGTGGTCCTCTTGCTTGTGAAGAAGAGAAAGGCTTGATCCACTCTGTGCCAGCAATCCATGGCTGAGTGGTTTGGTTTACCACAAATTTGACAGATCAGTCCATATTGACCTGAAGGAGTGTCATGTTGATGAGAGGGAGGATTCAAGAATGATAATGAAGTAGACCTGCCTTGTTCTCCCCCTCTGTAAGTGTTTTTATAAAATCTGCCTGAATTGTTACCTTTATATCCTCCTCCGATGTAACAAGAAATGGCAAAAGGGTGGGGCGGGGTCGGGGATCACACTCCCCGTCCCCGATCCCCGATAATGAAAATTTCCCCGTCCTCGGCCCCGATTCCCGACAGGAAACCTATCACTATCCCCGTCCGCGTCCCTAACGGGGATCGAGTTTCTCCGATCCCGAAAATTCCCCGGTCCAAATCTGTTCAACAATATCATCAACAACAACTCCGGTCCAAATCTGTTCAACAACATCATCAACAACTTTCAATATCAACATCATCAACAAAATCATACACACAGAGAGACACACACACATACATACATACTTGTGTATATCCACAAAGAGAGAGACACACACATATATGTATATGTACACACAGAGACACACACATACACATGTATACATACACACACAGAGAGGACGACGGAGATCGGCAGAGGCGATAGTGACTACGACAAACGACAGAAGAGATCGGCGGCGATGGACAATGTGACTACGACGAACGACGGAAGACGATGACGAATCCGACATCGCGAACAGTGGCAGTAGCACTGAGGAGAAAGAGATGTGCGAAAGTGGGAGAGAGTAGAGGGAAAAAAAATGAGAGGTGTGAGAGTGAGAGAGAGTATAGGGAAGAGAGAGAGTGAGAGTGAAAGAGAGTAAAAGACAGAGGGCATAAATTTTTTAGGGGTATCTATAGTATGTTTATTTCGGGGAGATAACAGGGTCGGGGTCGAGGTCGGGGTCAGGGCTGGAAAATATATCACTGTCCCCGGCCCAAAAGTCAACGGGGATTTATTTTCGAATAACATCCCCAGCCCATTGGGGGTATTTTTGGAAAAAAATCGCTGTAATTGGGGTAGGGGGGTCGAGTCCCTTTCGGGCCGGGTTCAAATTGCCATCCCTAGATGTAACCTCAAGAACTACCTTTAGAATTAGTTCTGGTGGCAGCATAAGCAAATGGAAAATCTGATGTGTGAGCTTGTTTAAGAGAGCCTTCAATATGAATGGATTCAGAACACAATAAGGAAGATAAGGCAGCAATAGAGATAGGTTCAGGTCTAGTACGAATTGTTGTTTTAAAGGCATTGTACTCATCTGGTAGTCCATTGAGAGTAAGTAAAACCAGATCTTCATCATGAATTGGTGAGCTAGCAAGACTTAACTGATCAACAATAGTCTTGATTTGACAGAGATAATCCTCCATTGTTGAATTCTTCTTGGTAAGATGACTAAGTTTGGTTTTCAATTGATGGACATGTGATCTGGACGATGAAGTGAATCTTGTAGCCAATGTAGTCCATACTTCATGACTTGTGATACAATGAAGAACAGATGTGAATATGGATGAAGACAGTGTAGCAGTAAGACAGCTAAGTAGATGTGCATCAACAGTGATCCATTGTATGTATGCTTGATTCACCACAATATTATGATTCTCATCAAGAACCGTAGAAGGAGGAAAAATCTTTGATCCATCAACAAATCCAAGTAGATTTGTGGCTCGTAAAATGTTTTGGAATTGATTTTTCCATATGAGATAATTTGTAGACTCAAGTTTTGTTGGAACAAAAGAATTCAGATTGGAGATGAGTAAAGTGAGATTTGAAGTTTAAGGAGAATTGGTAGTTATACCAGTTAAAGAAGCCGCCATTGTTGATCTTGCTCGAAGATCTACCATTGTTGATCCTTGGTGAAGATTCACCATTGTTATCTTGAAGACAAAGCTTTGATGCTCGCAATAGCTATAGAAGCTCTGATACCATGATGAGAAAATGAATCTTATTCAACTTAACAAAAATATCTTCCAAGACAGTGATATTTATATACAACCATTAGTAACTCTAGTAACTAGTTAACTAAACTAACTAAGGTATGGTTAACATAACAACTTCCTAACTAACAAACCACTACATGTAAACACGTGCACTATGACCTACAGCAGCTCTAACTGATTTGGTGAGATATAGCTGTGGTTTCAACTGTAGCTCTGCCTTGGTCAGCTCACATGAGCTGGGATGTGTGGACTGAGCTTCTTCTGCAGATGTGTGCTAAGCTTCTGCAAATACATTATCAAAAATAAATGTCAAAAAACTATTTTTAAATTTTAAAAAATTATTTCTACCTACCAAAATTATGTAAAATTGATAAATCTTTTAGATATTTATTCTTTTCACCAAATTAATTTTTATTATGTGTTTGGATGATAATTTTGTAATAGGCAGTTGTTAGGATTTTAATATATAATCGATATACTTAATATATGAAATGTTTTTAGTTTTAGCTTTTTTGATTTAATGGATTAATTTAATAATAATATCAAAGTTATCGCTATATTCGACTTTTGAAAAAATAGAAATTAATTTAATGAAAATAAAAATAACTATCCATTACATGATCATCATCGAAACACATAATAAAAATTAATTTGGTAAAAAAAATAATAAATAAATATCTAAGGATTTACCAATTTTACATAATTTTATTTTTAGTGGGTAGGAATAATTTTAAAAAATTAAAAAATATTTTTTTGTCATTTATTTTTGTCAAATTAGTTAATATTTTATCAAATTGACGATTTTACTTTTGAAATTAAGCAATGATATCTTCAATTGTCCTTATTTGAAACAAGATTCAAAATATTTGGTCAAATGTGTCATAATTAAAAAGTTAAGGACCAAAATAATACAAACTCCAAACTATAGGGACCATTAATGTAATTTACCCTGAAATTAAATATTGTGCTTTTTTAAATATGGTGAATTCTGTATATACCCATATATTTTACCATATATCGATCTACCTGAAAAATATTTTAAAAAAATGATAAAACTTGATGATACAGTTTGTTCCAGTGAATGGGTCGGACAGGTCCAAGCTCCTCAATGCCCAAGTCCAAATGATCAAGCCCACCGGATAACCTGCAAACAAGTCCAACGGGGAACGGGGTAGTTCCCCAGTGAACCCTCCGACGAACAAGTTAGAAGGAGGAGTAGGGTGTAGAGAGAGAATAGAGATAGAAAGTTTAACCTTCTTCTTGTCTTCAACGTTTGCTTATATCCTTTGGTAATCATTTCGCTGTCCCTTCCGACCTGCCCTCCTCGCTGAAAGTCTATGCTGTAGCTTACCTTGTTCAGGGTAAGGGGGTTATGTTCCGACGGAGAGGTGTTGTCGTAATAAATGCTATGATAGGCTGCATTAATGGTGATGTGCAGTGGCAATAACTTTGCAAATCTTTGTCTGCTGATGTGGCTCGTCCTTCACTTGCCATCTGCCCGAATGTCATTGGCTCTTTATGCCATGTTGGATTCCAGTTGTTCTGGACCTCACCAGCTGGGTTATGTATTGGGCTCCAAGTGATAGGCTTGGATTGTTCATAGTGATTCATGGCCTTTATGGGCTTATTCACGTCATGGCCTTTATGGGCTTATACACGTCAGTAGTCCCCCATTCCCGAGTGCAGCTTTAGTCCAGCGAAGGGAATACTAATGAAGAAGATGAGGATGTTAGGGATTGGCAGGATGGAGGTCGATCGGCAGGGGTGACCGAGATAGTGAACCGACCGGGAGGTGGTCCGACCGTGTAGGGTGTCCAAGTGGAAGGGTCGACCGTGAGGAGGGTCGACCGCGAATGATGGCCGAGTGGGAAGGTCGACCACGAGGAGGGCCGACCGCGAGGGTTGACCGAGTGAGAGGATCGACTACGAGGAAGACCGACCGCGAAGAGGGCCGACCGGGAGGGCCGACCGCGAAGGTTGGCCAAGTGGGAGGGCCGACCACGATGAGGGTCAACCGCGAAGAGGGCCGACCGAGAGGGCCGACCATGAGGAGGGCCAACTGCGAAGGGTGAGGTGGAGTGGCGTGGGGCTCAAGAGGCGGCGTGTCACGTGGTGATTTGAAGTGGAAAAGACAGGGTAAGGGGAGGAGACAGTGGATCGTGGTCGAACACGTGGCCACATCCCGTGGAGGGAGGGAGATTAGGCGTTGGATCAGAAATGAAACGATAGGTCATTATGGGTGTTGAAAAAACAGTTTTGGCGGATGATTTGAAAAGTTTTCAAACTGGCGAAAATTAATTGGGATCTTTGGAATACGGGCAAACCGTGGGCTTTTGGTATTATTCGATTCACCTACTTGTTTACGAAAAATCAAAATATTCCAAGTGTGAATTCCTTTGTTGCTCACGATACACCTCTGCAACACTTTTTCAATTTCCTTGCACCTGCATCCGAAGCGATTCGTAGACATACCATAGAAATGGCCCAAGAAGAAACTGCGAATGTCAGGGTGGATCCACTTGGTGATGATGATGCGGTGGAGTTAGCGCAGCAATACAGGATGGAGAGGGTAGGGGAGTCGGTGGTACGATCCCATGGTTCCACCATGATAATAGCTCCAAAGCCAATCAGCCAGGCAGAACTAGATCACTGGCATACAAAGGCAGATAAATCAACGGTTACTGTAGCAGACTTGGAGGCTATTCGCGAAAAATACCAGGTGCCTGCCGAAATAGAGTTATTGTTGCCGACGTCGACGGAGAGGCCATCCGACGCCAGGCCAGGGGAGTTTGCCTTTTATGATGAAGCATTGAAGGGACGACTGAGGCTGCCCCTGCCGCAAGTAGTGGTAGATGTCCTGAATCGTTTAGAGGTAACGCTGGGCCAACTAATGCCCAATGCGTGGAAGATCTTACTGTCCTGTGCAAGTGCGTGGCCGAAGGCGAACGAAGGGGCGGCCATGACAGTAGACGAATTCTTCGCATGTTACAAGGCCTCAGGGCAGCAAGAGACCTGGGTTACTCTGCGGGCAGCAGCAGGGAAAGGGCTGGTGACGAGGCTGCCCTCATCGATCAAGGGGTGGAGACCACGGTGTTTCTATGTGTCTACCAGTGGAGGGGTTAGAGTGTGCACTATTTGGAAAGTGCCCACCAAGTCTATGGAGCCAAAGTTGGGAGCAGCAGCAGAGGAGAAGGTGAAGAGGGTAAAGGAATGGAGGGAGAAGGAAGGGGCCAGATGGGACGAGCTCGTTCAGCCGTCGGCTTTGTCTGAGGCAGAGTTAGGTCCACAGTCGAGCGGTGGGGACCTCGACCGAGCAGAGTTGGAGGCAAGGAGGAAGGCTCAAGAGGCGGAGGATCAGGCCATCCTTGCAAAAGCCCAAAAATTCAAAGAGTCTCAGGAAGACCGACCGCCAAAGCCGGTTGCAAGGGAGAGGATCCGACCTCGCCCTAAACCCTTGGGGGAGAAAGACCTAGGCGAATTTGTGCCACGACCGCCCCCAATGGATCCTGTGAAGGAGAGGTCTTTGAAGGAGATGGAGGTGTTGGGCGTAGTGAAGAAGAAGATGAGAGTGAGAAGGAGTGAAGAAGAGCCTGCCCAGAAGAGAAGGAGGGAAGTGAGGACAGAAGGGACCAGTATGGCCAAGGAGGCAGAGGATGGGGGAAGTAGAGGAGGCCCCAGGAAAATTAATTGACCCAGAAGTGGTGGACATTGCCTCAGAGGTCAGGGAAGTCGTTCCAATAGTGGCGGCGATCGCCGCAGGGGTCATGAGGGTCGCCCCTGAAGTGCAAGTAGAAGGTGGGGCAACTGGCCTTGAGCCAAGGAGGGAAGAACAGCCTCAGGGGGGTTCTGCACCCCAAGGAGGGGGAGTCAGTCTGACTACGGTGATCTACCACGCCCGTGCAGTGGCTGGGCGGCTGGAGGGAGAAGAAGGCCTAGCCAGGGCAGGGGCAGACCGCCTTGTGGGAATTGTAGAAGAGGCAGCCTTGCGCTCGACGGCCAGATTCAATGAGGCTGAACTGCTGAGGGGGTTATGCTCCGCTCAAATGGAGGTAACCACCTTAGCAGGGGCTCTGCTGAGGAAGGCGGGGGCTGCAAAACTCAAGGCAGATGAGGCCAAGGCTCAACTTGCAAAGTTGAAGAAGGAGAGCGTAAACTGGGAGAAGGCCCAGGCTGAGCTGCAAGCGGTCAAGTTGGAGCTGGAGAACGAACGCCGCCAGGTTGTGTCGCTCGAGTTCCAACTGGCTGGCGAGCAGAGGAAGCTGGAGGAGGCCCAAAAAGCCTGCGCGATCGCGCTCGAACGACATAAAGAGGCGATGTCCAGTAATGAAGAGCTGGTCAGACAGAAGGATGAAGCAAACGTGAAGATTGACGGTCTGCAGAAGGAGTTGGAGGGCGAGTGTGCAAAGGCAGTGGAGGAGAGGGAGAGCCTTCAGAAAGAGTTGGAGGCAGAGAGAGCCAAGACGACTGCTAAAAGGGCGACCCTGAAGAAGGAGTTGGAGGAAGAGAGGGCTAAGGCAGCCTCCGAAAGGGCGACCCTGCAGAAGGAGCTGGACGAAGAGAGGGCGAAGGCAGCCTCTGAAAGGGCGGCTTACCCCGATCTGTATGTTGCAGCAGTGGATCAGTTCAAGGGGTCTGCCGAATTTCAGATGGCAATGGATGCCGCGGTCGCTAGCAGCTTGGCGAGGGAGGAGTCTGGGGGGGTAAGCTCGTCGAGGGCGACCACTGGGGGCAAAACTGAAGTAGAAGTTATTGTGAACTTCCAGCAGTTAGACTTCAACAAACACGAAATGGCTGAGTTCTGGGACAGTGGCTGGAAGATGTTCAAACGTAGAGCTGAAGAACTGTTCCCAGACTTAGACCTTAGTAGTGTAACAATTGGTGAAGACAATGTGGCCCAAACCCCCCTGGATGAGGGTATTAAAGAAGAAGACCTCGTCTCCAGTGAGGAGGAATGAGTGGATCGTTTTTGTTGTGCGTTGTTTTTTTTTTTTTTTTGAATTGCTGTAATGAACTTATGTACAAAGTTGTGAATAAATAAAATTTCAGTTGTGTTTTGCATTTGATTGTTTTTGCTTGTGCATCTGAAATGGATGAGAATGGTGGCTTGTGTGTGGAGCTTGTGTATGAATCATTATGAAGTGCAAAGTGGAGTTAAACTTGTGATAAAAACTGAATTTAGGAATTCCTCAAGATAGAGTGGGATTGAAGTTGTAATAAAAACTGAGTGCAGAGTAAAGTTAAGGACTCCTCAATGCAGAGTGAAATTGAACTTGTAATAAAAACTCAGTGCAGAGTAAAGTTAGGAACTCCTCAATGCAGGGTGAAATTTAAAATGTAATAAAATTATAAGTTTGTGTTTGCCACACTGCTCAAGTAGGTTAGTGGTTTATGGAGTGAGGCTTGGTTTGTGAGAAGAAAGGCCGACTTGTAAGAGTTTGATTGAGAAGAAAATAACTTGACTTGTAAAGAAGACGTGTAAGAACGTCTTTGGAATTCGACTGAGCAAAGAGTAGTGTAAAGACTTGGAGCTGGAATTGTGACTAAGTGTGTCTACTAATTCCACATGCATGAAATTTGCATGGGTGGCCTTGACCGAGCCCTGCATGCGTGCCCAGTTGGGGCTGAGCTATGATTCACTGACGTTGTAAGTAACTCAGTCTGCCCCTGAAATTGTGGCGCTCGGTCTTGGCGGAGACTTGTTATGCTTAGGCTGGCTGAGGTATGGTCTGGCCGAGTGCTTCATGCTCAGTCGGGCTAAGGCTTTTTGGCACTCGTATGGACGAGGCTTTTGATGTTCAGTCTGGCTGAGGCTTCTGGTGTTCAGTCTGGCTGAGGCTTCTAGTGCTCAGTCTGGCTGAGGCTTGTTGTGCTCAGTCTGGCTGAGGCTTCTGGTGCTCAGTCTGGCTGAGGCTGTTAATAAGTGCTGCAAATGAAAATGTTATTGAGACAACACATAGATAGCTGAGAAATAAAATTGTTGTCATGGACAGTGTAGTCCAGTCGATCAAAGTTTACATTATGCATCAAAAAGAAAATACAACAACTGAGCAATACGACAGTAGGAATTTATTGAAAGTAGCGCTTCAGGTGTTCAGCGTTTCAGGGATGGGGGAGGTCTCGACCTTCCATGTCCTGAAGTCGATAGGTGCCCGGACGTGGTTGGGCTTGCACAACGTAAGGTCCCTCCCATTTGGCTACCAGTTTACCCTCAGTCGGATTTTTGGTGGCAAGAGTTGCTTCTCTCAAGACAAGGTCCCCTACAGCGAACTCCCTTGGTCGGACTTTGCGGTTGTAGTGTGTTCTCATTTTCTGTTGGTATGAGGCCAGTCTGACAGCAGTGGTCTCTCTGAGTTCTTCAATCAGGTCCAGGTCTGCCCAACGGAGCTCTTCGGTTAGTGCTGGATCTGGATGTAAAACCCTGGGAGTAGGCAGACCGATTTCTACTGGAATGACCGCCTCAGCGCCGTATGTTAAGCGGAAAGGGATTTCCCCAGTGGAAGCCCGAGCTGTAGTTCGGTAAGCCCAGAGTACATTCGGTAGTTCCTCAGCCCAAAGTCCCTTAGCAGGTTCTAGCTTAGTCTTGATGATCTTCAAGAGAGAACGGTTGGTGACCTCAACTTGGCCATTGGCCTAGGGATGACCGGGGGAAGAGAAGCATGGTTGAATCTGGAGGTCGGCACAGAACTTCCTGTACTTGGCGTTGTCAAATTGTTTGCCGTTGTCGGAGACGATGGCCTGAGGGATGCCAAACCTGCAAACGATCAACTGCCAGATGAATTTGGTTGTGTTCCGCTGAGTAATGGTAGCAAGGGGTTCTGCCTCTACCCACTTGGTGAAATAATCAATGGCGACAATGGCGAACTTGGTCTGGCCTCAGCCGGTGGGAAGTGGACCGACCAAGTCGATCCCCCATTTGGCGAACGGATAAGGGCTGTAAAGTGTAATCAACTCTGTAGGAGGAGCATGGGGGATGTTGGCAAAACGTTGACACTTATCACATTTGAGCACGAAATCAGTCGCATCTTGATTGAGAGTTGGCCAGAAATATCCAGTGCGAGGTATCTTAGGGGCCAGGGACCTGCCGCTTGAGTGATTGCTACAGATACCCTCATGAATTTCTTGCATCACATAGGTTACTTAAGCCGGATTGAGGCACCGCAGATAGGGGCGTGAGAAACCACGTTTGTACAAAATGCGGCTGACGAGGATGTAATTGGACGACCGGGCCCTGACTTTGGCGGCTTGCTGTTGGTCGTCTGGAAGTTCCCCCGTTGTCAGAAATAGAAAGATGTCTGACGCCCAAGGGATGGGCTCATTTTGGAGGAATTGTATTTCGTGCTGGTCGGGGTAAATAGCGGGGTGGGATAGGTATTCTAGGCGGACACCGCGGCTGAGGTCGGACTGGTCTGCGGAAGCCAACTGAGCCATCTCATCTGCCTTAGAGTTTTCCGCCCGAGGGATGTGCTTGATGTGGAAGGTATTAAAGAGGCGAACAGGGGAAGTGCAATATCCCTGTAAGCCCGCATTGTGTCCTCCTTGGCATCGAATTCTTGCGTGATCTGTCCGACGATGAGCTGGGAGTCGCTGAACACTCGGATGTGGCTGACACCAATATCCTTGGCTAGGCGAAGACCTACTATCAATGCCTCATATTCGGCCTCATTGTTACTGGCCTCAAACAAGAAACGGAGAGCACATTTGAAATAACCACCCTCAGGGGCGGTGAGGATGAGGCCAGCCCCACTACCTTCCCTGCGGGATGATCCGTCGACGTTGAGAATCCAAGAATGAGGGTCTTCTGGCTCGATGGGAGCTGGTGGGGGTAGAGAGGCAGTGGTTAGGGTAGGATTAGTGAATTCTAGGATGAAATCAGCGATAGCCTGCCCCTTGATTGCTGTTCGAGGCCGGTAAGAGATGTCAAACTGGCTGAGTTCCACTGACCACGGCACGAGTCGGCCGGAAAGTTCTGGTTGTTGCATGACCTTCTTCAAGGGTTGGTCGGTGAGGACCACTATGGAGTGGGCTTGGAAGTAAGGACGGAGTCGTCTGGAGGCGGTGACCAAGGCCAAGAACAATTTTTCTAACAGCGGGTAATTCTGCTCTGCTCCCCTGAGAGCCCGACTGATGTAATAGACCGGCCGTTGGACAGAGCCGTCTTCCATGATAAGAGCTGCACTGACTGTGGTGCTTGAGACGGCTAAATAGAGGAAGAGGGGCTCGCCGGTAATTGCTTGTGAAAGGATGGGGGATTGGCCATGCACCGCTTCAACTGCTGAAAAGCCTCTTCAGATTCAGTTGTCCATTCAAAAGTTTGCCGAAGCACTTTGAAGAATGGTAGGCACTTATCTATTGCGTTGGAAATGAAGCGGTTGAGGGCCGCAACTCGGCCAGTAAGCCTTTGAACCTCCTTAACCGTTCTAGGTGACTGCATCTCAATCAAGGCCTGGATCTTTTCAGGGTTAGCTTCAATGCCTCTCTGACTGACTATAAAACCCAGAAACTTCCCAGATCCTACGCCGAAGGCGCACTTCTCTGGGTTGAGCTTCATTTTGGTACTTGCGTAGGGTGGCGAAGGTCTCTCGCAGGTCGGTCAGATGATCAATAGAGAGTTTGCTCATGACTAGCATGTCGTCGACATATACTTCCATATTCCGACCTATCTAATGATGGAAAACGGCATTGACCAACCGTTGGTAGCTGGCCCCAGCATTCTTCAGTCCGAATGGCATCACGCGGTAGTGGTAGGTACCTCGGTCGGTAATGAAGGACGTGTGTTCCCGATCGGACGGGTGCATCAGGATTTGGTTGTACCTAGAGAAAGCATCCATGAAGCTGAGTATTTGATGACCGGCCGTGGCGTCGACCAACAGATCTATGTGGGAAAGAGGATAGCTGTCTTTGGGGCAAGCTCGGTTTAGGTCAGAGTAATCGACACAAAGTCGTCGTTTGCCATTGTTCTTGCGGACTAGGACCACATTTGACAACCATTTAGGGTAATCCACGTTTTTGATGAATTAGGCCTCAAGGAGCTTGTCAACCTCTACGGCTATAAGAGTATTGCGCTCTGGATGAAAGATGCGCTGCTTCTGGCGGTAAGGCCGGAAATTGGGTTCGATGCTGAGGCCGTGAGTTATGAAAGAGGGGTCAATGCCCGGCATATCTGAATGGGTCTAGGCAAGTACATCATTGTGTTCGATCAGAAGGGCGGCAAGGTCGGCCTTAGCTTGGGGGGATAGTTGGCTGCCGATCTTGGCAGTTTTCATTGGGTTGGTGGGATCGATGGGAATCTTAACGAGCTTCTCCACCGGTTCTCCTCTGATCAGCTCGTCCTCATCTCGGACGTCAAGGCCTTCAATGATCATGGCCTCCTTGAGCTTGACTTCCTTGAGTGAGGCGACATAACATTCCCTGGCTACGGTCTGCTCCCCCCTTACTGTCCTGACGTCCAGGTCGGTAGGGAATTTTATGGCGAGGTGGTAGGTTGAAGTGATAGCTTAGAAAGCGTTGAGGGCGGTGCGACCAAGGATGATGTTGTAGGCAGAGGGACAGTCGACCACAAGGAAAGTGAGCAACTTTGTAGTCTGTCGTGGGTATTCGCCGATGCTGATGGGGAGATCGATGGAGCCGATGGAGGTCACCCGATCGCCAGTGAAACCGACCAAAGGGGTTTGGAGGGGGGACAGACTTTCCTCCCCAATCTTGAGCTGGCGGAAGCAGTTGAGGAATATGATGTCTGAAGAGCTGCCGTTGTCGATGAGAACCCGTCTGACCTTATAGTTGGAGAGGAGGACAGAAATGACGAGAGGGTCATCATGAGGATAACGGATGCCTGTACAGTCGGCGTCCGTGAAGGTGACGGGCTCTGTCCATTACTTGGGCTGTTTGGAGGGTCGGTCTACCGTGGCAACTGCTTTGTCTAAGCCTTGCCTTATCTTTCTGAGTTCTGCCCTTTGAGCCGAGCGGGATGGTCCCCCACAAGCAAGGCCACCTGAAATGACTCGGATTTCACCAACTGGCGGAGGAGGATTACCTGGCGGCCGAGGCTGTTGTAGAGGGCGATCTTGACCTTAGTTAGGTTGGGCTGGTTGCCGGGGTGGGGTGCACCGGCGATTGTTTCTGAGGGGCTCGGTTCTTTGCCTCTACTATGGGCGGGTGTCCGTGAAGCGGTTGAGACGCCCTTGACGTATTAGGGTCTCGACTTGATCCTTGAGGTTGATGCAATCATCAATGTTATGGCCATGGTCCTGGTGGAAACGACAATATTTGGACTGGTCTTTCCGATTTGAAGGGGTCTGTGAAGGTAGGGGCCATTTGAGGGGGTAGTCCCGTTAGATCTGGTTGAGGACTTGTTCCATGGGAGAATTAAAGGGGGTATACCGCTCAAACCGACTGGGCGGTCGGACTGGTGCCGACCGGTCAGCGCGGGGGGGTCGGTCTGTATAATGGGGTGTTTGGCTATTATACTGAGTGTTTCTGGGTTCTGAGTCTTTTCTCTTTTCCCTAGGGATTGGGTTTTTAGCTATGGGATCCTGCCGGGCAGCTAGTGAATCTTCAACATTCATGTATTTCTGGGCTTTGGAGAGTAGGGCTGCCATGGAGGTCAGGGGGTTTTTGGAGAGGGAGAAGAGGAAATCGGACGATCGTAGCCCCGCCATGAAAGCCGTAAAGATGACCTTGGCATCGTTTTCCGCTACTTGCAGGGCTTCGGTGTTGAAGCGGGTAACAAAACTGCGCAGCGACTCCCCCTCGGTCTGACGGATGTTGAGAAGTTGGGTTGCCGGGCGGCGTTGGCGCTGGGCTCCAATGAAATGGTTAAGGAAGGAGTCGCTGAGGTGCTGGAAAGTGGAGACAGAGTCTGCTGGTAACTGGCTGAACCACAGTTGAGCTGATCCCTTCAGTGTCACGGGGAAAGCCCGATACATGATCTCGTAAGGGAAGGCATGGAGGATCATGAGGATACGGTAGGTCTCCAAATGGTCGACTGGGTCCGTCGTACCGTCAAAAGAGTCAATGGTGGGCATCTTGAACTTGGCGGGTAGAGGTTTGTCCCGGATGGAGGCAACAAATGGTGAGTTTGCCGTGGTAGAGGGTTTATGCTGAATGTTCTGCATGACCCCTTAGAGTTGGAGCTTCATTGCTCGGAGTTCAGCGTCCCAAAGGGGAATGTTGTCACCACGGTCAGTTAATGGGGGCTGGATGCTGCTAGCTTCCCCTTCAGGGGCTGGTGCCACAACCGACGGGGGTGGGGGTGGAGGTGGTAAATGTATATGTGGGGGAGGAGGTTGCAAACCTTCCAAGTTGGGTGGATAGGGTTGCGGAACAGTATGGCTCGGGGCTCTTTCTTGGTTGGGCGGAATATCTGGAGGTGATGGAGGAGGCATCAGAAGGTTTCTTTGGAGTAAAGCATTTATCAAGGCCTAGTTTTGCTCGGCCATGCGGTTAATGCTGTTGGTAAGCTCAATAAAATACTGCGGCGGGTTGTTTGGATTAGGGAGGTCGGCCTGATGGTCGGCAGCATTATTGTGAGAAGCCATGGATCTAGTCGTGACCATACACTTTGATGGGTAGGAGAAAAAGGTTGTTGGGATAGGGTTTCCGGCGACAATGAGCACAACTGGCGCACGGAGCAAAGATCTTCCCACAGACGGCGCCAACTGATGATACAGTTTGTTCCAGTGAATGGGTCGGACAGGTCCAAGCTCCTCAATGCCCAAGTCCAAATGATCAAGCCCACCGGATAACCTGCAAACAAGTCCAACGGGGAACGGGGTAGTCCCCCAGTGAACCCTCCGACGAGCAAGTTAGAAGGAGGAGTAGGGTGTAGAGAGAGAATAGAGATAGAAAGCTTAACCTTCTTCTTGTCTTCAACGTTTACTTATATCCTTTGGTAACCATTTCGCTGTCCCTTCTGACCTGCCCTCCTCGCCGAAAGTCTATGCTGTAACTTACCTTGTTCAGGGTAAGGGGGTTCTGTTCTGACGGAGAGGTGTTGTCGTGATAAATGCTGTGATGGGCTGCATTAATGGTGATGTGCAGTGGCAATAACTTTGCAGATCTTTGTCTACTGATGTGGCTCGTCCTTCACTTGCCATCTGCCCGAATGTCATTGGCTTTTTTGGCCATGTTGGATTCCAACTGTTCTGAACCTCACCAGCTGGGTTATGTATTGGGCTCTAAGTGATGGGCTTGGGTTGTTCATAGTAATTCATGACCTTTATGGACTTGTACACGTCATGGCCTTTATGGACTTATACACGTCAAAACTCATGATACATAGGCCCTATTTGGTAGAACTGTGGGAAAGTGCTTATAACTTATGCCTAAACAGCTTATAGCTTATAACTATGAACATAAGCTGATTTCTGACTTATAAATTAAGCATCTCCTGCCCCACTCAAAGAATAAGCTGATTTCTGACTTCCAAAAAGTTATAAGTTATAAGTTATAAGCTAAACCAAATACATCAAAATAGTTTAAATTAAACTGAAAGGCAAAATAAGCAGCTTTTAAGCTGCACCAAATAGGGCCATAGTAGCCCTCATTAATCCATTTGCCCTTAACTGATTCTGATACAACGATTAAAAAAAATAATAATAATAATAATAATAAAGTGATACATAGTTTTACCTCACATACAAAAGTGTTGTTATGTATGGTTTGATTTAGAAACTTCTTTCATAAATTTCTTTTAAAAGATTAAAAACTAATTTTCTGAAAAAATAAAAAATAAATAAAAAGTACTTTTGATTTTTATAGTGTTTATCTCTTTGGAGAGAAAAATAATTTAAAAATTTTAAAAATATATTTTTTATATTTATTTTTCTCAAATTGGTTTCTATTTTTTTTTCCCAGAGAATGAAACCAAACATTATTTTTGTATTGGGTAAATTATAAATACACTATGTGAGGTTTACTTAAAGTACAGATTGTCTATTGTGGTTTAGAAAATTACAATTACCCCCTCGTTAGAATTTTTTATTTAACAAAATTAACTAAAAAAATAAAATTCATAATTGATGTCCTATATAATAATAAAATTATCTAAATTATTAATTAAAATATATTTTTAACATTATTAAAAATTGTTAATTGACTTAATAATTTATTAATAAAAAGAACGATTTGTTACGAAATTAAAAATCTCAAAAAATGAAATGTAATTTTTAAAATTATAAAGAATGATTATCAAATCCCAGAATATATTTGTAATGGGCTTTGATTTGTGGCACTAATTTGTTGAGCACTAATGGCACTAATTTCTATATCAGGTAAAGAAAAAAAAAAAAAAAACAAAATTACCAAAACAGGAAATTAGTGCCATTAATACTAACAGTTTTAGTGCCACAAATCATTTTTCATTTGTAATTTACCCTTTTATATTTTGAATCCTGACTTTTGCAAAACCAAATTGTTTTCTTAGCAACCAAGCAACTTTTTGTCTTTTTGTCAATCCAAATGGAATGTCTGCAATTTTTTCTCACTTGGTGTTCTTATCATTAGTGTTTGGTTAGTGTATAAGTACATACTGTCTTTATCCTTCATGACATTATATACCCAAAAAACTGAACCTATAAAGGCTTCGTTTGGCATAAATTTTTTTTTAGTTATTTTAACTATAAAAAGATAAAATAAATTAAAAATTAGTGAGATAAAATATCATATTTAAATTATAATCAGTTCGTATTTTCTCATAAAAGTCAACTCAAAACAGAGCTTTGTAGCCCCAGATGAAAATAGTAAAAGAGTCAACCCACATCCCAAACAAAGGTAAAGAATGAATTTAGAAAAATTTAGACAAAACCCCTCCATTGGATCCTTATTTGATAAAAAGAGCAGTCCAATTTATTATACTTCATATACCCCCAAGGAGAAAATACTTAATTGAAAAGGATAAAGTAAAATATTTTTTTTTTTCTAGACAATATTGTCAGAGTAATATGTTACTGTCAAACAGAGTAACATGTTTCTGTGAGACAGAGTAATATGTTACTATTAAACAGAGTAACATGTTACTGTTACTGTTACTGTTACTGTTTATATCAATTTCGACGGTAATATATATATTTTTTTTTTTGAATTTCATAGTCAAACATGGATCTTATTTGATAGATTTTGATGAGAAAAATCTAAAAATACTAATTTTATTAAAAATCGATATCTATATCAAAAGTTATATCATTTTAAAGTTTAATATTTTGATAATAATATGTGTTAAACTTTTAATTTTTTTTTTTTTATATTTATCCTTAATACATTAAAATTTTATTATAAGAGAATTTTAACCAAATTCTCCATATATTTTTATTGTCGTCGTCCAATTCATTGATAGATCTCAAAGTAAAAATATCATTTCATTAAAATTAAAAACAGATCTAGTAAAAAAAACTACAGAGTTAGACAACTCATATAAATTTGAGTGGAGGTACACATGTAATGAATTTAGAATATATATTGAGTGTTTCTTGGTGAAAATTTGGATAAAAGTAGAATAGTTTAAACCTCGTTTGGGAATAAATTATTTAATAATTTTTTAATTTTTTATAAAAAGATGTGCAAAAATAGAGAAAAAAATAAATTTTTGACTTTTTAATATAAGTTATTGATTTTTTAATTTTTTTAGTAATTTTTTAAAAAGTTTTAAACTAAAATATTAAGCTGTCGATGCTTAGCTATAAACCAAAGTAGTGTTTAATTATTAATCTTTATAATAGTTTGGTTTGGTACAATAAACAAAAATATTTTGGAGTTTTAATTTGTAAACTTTAAAAACTCTAATGTGTATGTGGGATCCATCTGATCTGATATTTTGGCTTTATATTTTTTTTTTCTTTTTTTATTTTCTATCTCACTAAAACTCAATTAAAATTTTCATTTTAAAGGGATGCATCATTGCTAGTATAATAAAAGTATTGTCTTAGAGCATCCGCAACCCTTCTATTGGTGTCAGGTGTCAATTATTTGGCCAGTTAAATTGTTTTTTGTTCATACAATAGCGCAGTTAAACACGTTGGTGCACATTATTTGCGTCATGCGTTAAAATATATTGTTAACTGCAGCTAGCACGTTAACACACAAAGAAAGAGATAGAAAAGGAAAAGAGGGAAGCATTGACAGTGGAGTAGGGGTGGGGGCCCACTTCACTGGAAAATATATTTATTTATTTTATTTATTATTTATATATATATATATATTCTTAACACACACTTTAATATATTTATTGTATCATTCCTTACTTTTTAAAATTAACAAACTCTTAACACATCTTAATACATATTTTTAGATTTAACTTTTATTATTTTTTGTCATATAATACTCTGTGACACACTTTTTTTTTTTTATTATTTCATTGTAGTTGCTCTTACCAATCTTATGAATTATCGCACCGAATGATTAGTCCTTAAGAAAAAAAAGGAGATTTACGCATTAGTGGGGGAAACAAAAAATATTTTTAAAAATATAAAAAATTTATGATTTTAATTATTAATTTTTTATAAATATTTTTTTTTTGTCTTTTCACTTATATGTAATTCCCTCTATGTTGTGTTTGGTTAGGAAATTTATAAAGAAATTTGGAAACGAAAAGAGAAAAGATAGGTAAAATGTAAATAAAATATATTTATATTTTACCTAATTTTACATACTTTTTTTTATTTTTTTTTAAATTTTTTATCAAATTTCTCAACCAAATACAGCGTAGGAAAATCAAACTTTGGCACCTGAGATTTAACAAGCCAAGTCTTTGTGCTTGATCCAATCCTCAGTCGAACTATTGAAAAGGTAGCCCATTGGGGCAAAGCAGCCATAAAAGGTGCAAAGCGAAACGGATGTGGATTTGTCATGGTGGATCATTATTGCCATAAACATAGTACAATAATTTGCCATAATCATGCAATGCATTTCGGCAAAGACATTTGTGTGTGTTTTTTTTTTTTTTTTTTTTTTTTTTTTTTTTTTTTTTTTTTAGGAAAATGGTTCTAGAAATACTCTTTTGATCTAATGGGACACTAGAGATCCTCAGCTGGTAACATGAAAAAGGATGAATACTCCGGTCGGGAGTGCCGGAACTAGTACTCCGACGGTCAAGTCAGTATCTACTCTCTTGATTACTTGTATTTTAAGTTAAGAGTACTAATTTTCACATATCTCTTTCTGGCTGATGTTCTTCTATTTATATCTTTTCTTTCTTGGGTCTCGGGGCTGGGCCCACTTTCAATTCGCCGTATAACTATTTACTCGGCTCCTTTTGTTGCCAACCACTTTTCACTCGGCCTCTTACTCAACCGGCTATTTGGCTAAATAGGGCACGCTTTAAATGTGCAAGACGGGGCCGAATGCGATGTATATATTTCGACTCTCCGGGTCCAATTATTCGGCCTCTTTACGACTCCCAATATTCGGCCTCACAATTGCCTCCCAAGTACTCCACTAACGACAGTTAGCTGGAGTGTTTGGTTTCGAACTCGAAAAGTCAGAGCCGAAATTCGGCGGCTAACCTCATTCCAACGCGAATGTCAGAGCACACGCCCCCGATTATCATTTCAACTTCCCGCCCCTTCATATACTTCCATTTATTGTGATTTAAAATCTTGTCGTCTTTTCGAACACACATTTTTGGATGCTTAGAGTTTTTGGACTGCCTTCCGACTCACCTCTGCAACTTCCATTCATCCTTCATTGTCCTCTCCGTCTCTTCTAAGTTCTCTTCCTCTTTGCTTTGAATCCCTTTTCCTGGTTTGCCTTTAGTTTAGTATGCTCCTATAGGCTGACCGAAATGGCAAAACATCTGAAAGACCTCCTCTCCGCGGATCGAATCTCTGGCTTTCGACGCCATTTTTTCTATCCCTGATGACATCCGTCCGTCACTTGTGACAGACGGCACCCTTGATATGGAGAGGGATGATGAAAGCACAATCGTCTTCCCTCTCTTATCAATTGCAGAGGGCGGAATCCGTTTCCCACTTCATCCATTTCTTAGGGCTGTCTTTCGCCATTGGGGTCTAATCCCCTCTCAACCCAATGTCAACTTTTTTAGAATCATAATGGGGATTATAGAGCTAAACCGTCGCCTTAGGATTAACCTTGGCATACCTGCTATTCGACATTGTTACGCCTTGGCCAAGTCTTCTGGTCGGCATGGACGCTATTTCCTTAGGGCTAAGGACATCGACCATCAACTAGTAACTATGCCTTCCAGCTCTGGCAAGCGAGTCGATGATGTTAAGGTCGTTGTCCGAGGTAACTGGGAATTTGGCGAAGGCGAGGATCGCCTTGATCCTATTCTTAGACGGAGGGGCGAACCAGGTGGCCGTATAGTTTTTTGCGTTTATTTTTCTTATATTTATAAAGCTTCATTTTTGAGATCTCATGATTTTACTTGTGCAGGAAACGATTTGAAGAAAGTCTTAACTTCAACCGACGACGCCGTTCTTTCAGAAATTAAAGTCACGCTCAAATATTTCGGCCGTCTGAGTCTTCAGAAGCAAGGGAGGGCGGTCTACATTCTCCTTCGGTATGAGCCGACATATACGACGTTTTCGGCGGTAGAAAACATCCCAATTTCGAGGGGTGAAGAGTTTCTTACGGCTCTTATTTTGACCGACTTAAAAAACTTGCACCAAGTTGGTTTCGAAGGGGCCAATTCAGAGCGGGTGGAAGTAGCTGAGGTCGCTGAGTCAGACCAGTCCGAAGCCGAAGTAAACGAGGCTTTGAAGTTGGCCTTTGAGGAAGCCGGCCTCAATTCAGCCAACCCTTCGTCCACTTCGGGCCGAGGGGCCCTTCCGTTTGACGACATTTTTACCGGTTTAGAAGACCTTTCCTGCACATACCCTGAAGATATGGCTAGGTTAAACCTCACACACCTCGCCAAAAAGAAAAACGCGGAAAGAATGGCCGCACGGCGAAAAGCAGAGGCTATTCGATTCGAAGCGCCACCTGCCGCCGAAGCTTAGCCCTCCCTGCCTGTTATCGAGGAGGAAACGGCTCAAACCCGAAGTGCCAAGTCCGAGGCGGTTGTGCAAGCCAATCGAGAGGATGAAAGAAGGGCGAAGAAGCGTCTTGCCGAGGTCGAGGCCGGTTTAGAAGAAAACCATACTGACAAACGGCCGCGTTTAGAGAAGTCGGATGTGATTGTGCCTTTTGTCATTCAACCAAAGATAAAAAACACGTCGATCTCCTCTGACACGTCGGCTATTAAAGACCTAACCGTCGCGTTGAGCATGGCTACGTCCGTTTCATTGCCGGCTGACAAGGCGGCTTTCCGGGCGAAGCCGGATCTGCTAACAACAACATTAGCCGCTCAATCAGCTCTTTTGGTATATACCTTGACCTTGTCTTTCCCTTTTATACAAATATTGTTTTGGTTTTAATTTCCTGTTTTGCAAACGATCGGAAGAATAGCCGAGATAGGCCGTCGCCAGCATGACGCCGTCGAACGACTTGGCCGTTTACAATCGGAAGTAGAGGGCCAGAAGAGCAAGGCCGATTTCGAAGCGGTGAGGGCGAAGATGGAAGGCGCGAGGGCCGAGGCCGAGATGGAGATGGCGAGAAATGCGGACCAACTGAGATTGGCCGCCGAGAAGAGGGTAGACGCGAGCGAAGATGCGCTCAAGTTGGCCCAAGAGGCGATTGCCAAACTGGAGGCTGAATTGGAATAATCGAAGAAGGTGAAGGAAGCAGCCGACTCCGAGGCTTCCAAGGCGTACGAGGCCGGGCAAAGCGCTGTTCTCGTAAATTATGTGGAAGAAGTCCCCAAATTTGAAAATCGGGGATTTAAACACAGCTGCCTCAAAGCCCTTGCTGCTGCTGATGTGACATTGGCTATGCCGATTCCATACGAGCAAGTAGATGTTGAGCCGCTGGAGTCTGACTCTGATGATTGATTAGGGCGACACTTTAGTTGTTTTTGTTTAAGGATTTGGAATTTTTTGTTTAGTAGTTTTTATTTACATATAAAATGACTACAGTTTTTAGGTTTTTGCTAGGCGCTTTTATGCAAACTTGTAACTTTTTGTTTGGTAGTTTTCATATGTAAAATGGCTACAGACTGCCCAATTTACTAATGAAAATCTCCTCTATACTTTGCTATTATTTGTGCTTAATTTTGCTATTGATGAATGGTATTGCTTTTTGCTACTTTGGATAAAACATTCATGTACACTTGCCGATTAGATAACTAGGCAATTTAACAATTTATCCTCGTCGAATAGCCGACCAGATTAATAAATCTGATCGATCGGCATATTATTAGTTCATGGAGTGGCTGCGGCACAGATCGATCGGCATCAGGCTTAGATATTTGTCCAATCAGATTAATAAATCTGCCCTTATCCCAGCTAATGCATGAACTCCAAAAAGCCGAATATTATTAGTTCATGGAGTGGCTGCGGCACAGATCGATCGGCATCGGGCTTAGATATTTGGCCGATCAGATTAATAAATATACCCTTGCCCCAGCCAATGCATGAACTCCAAAATGCCGAATATTATTAGTTCATGGAGTGGTTGCGGCACAGATCGATCGGTTCATTAATAAAATTTCTTCTTTTTTGATTAAAAAAAAGAAAAATGCTTGGAAATACTAAAAAAGGATCACTAGATGAAGCACTAATGATGTGGCAGTGGGTCTCGCCCACTTTCTATGCCTTGTTTTTATTTTTTTATTTTTATTTTTGTCATTCCCAATGTATTAATGCTATTAGTGGTGTATTTTTTAATGGTCTAAATCATTGTTGTAAAAAAAAGAAAGGACTAATGCATCAACCACACCAACATTTTACGGTGTGTTTGAATACTAAATTTGCGAAGAGAGAGAGAGAAACATAAGTAAAAAAAAAATTACTCTTTTTATTCACTTCTCGCTCTTTTTTCTATTTACAAATTTATGTATAGATTCAAATTCCAAACAAATCATTAGTTTACAAATTTATGTACAAATTCAAATTCAAAGCAAATCATTAGTCTTCAATTGAATTTGGTTGGTAAACCAAGTTAGACATTTTTTTGGAAAATCACAACATAGTAGAGTAGAAAAAAATTTACAAAAAATATGAGAAATGCAACTCATTTTGTGATAGGGTGTAAGTCAAAACATTGGGGAGATGCACGCGTCCATATTTATAATATTTTTTATCTCAAACTTCCACTGAACAGTGATATCTCCTATTTTTGTTCCCACTATAATCTTACTTTTGGAATCAAAACTGGTAAACCAAGTTAGATATTTTTTTTTCTGCTATGAATTTTACTTTGGAATCAAAACTTTGTCAAATCCTCATTGGTTCTCTCAATCAAGAGAGTGGAGGAAATGGAATTCCATGGACTTGCCTTGGATTTTTTCTTTTGGGTGGTGAAGGTGTGGTGTCGTTTACCTCAGAAAGAGTTCTTTACTTTCAAAAATTAGAAAACATTTTTGTTACAACAAACTTGACGAAATGACTAAATTAAAACTGAACTGAAAATGTAGCGAGACTAATTATTCAAATTAAAATAATAAAAATCAAAATGAAATTTAAGTCGATCTACAAGGTTGAACGTGTAAATTTACCAAACCAAAATTTATCTTTATTCTGTTATCAAATGAACAACAGATCCTTATTGACTGACTTTTACTACTGTTTTTGTTTTCCGAAAACAAAGAAAACGAAAGCACAACTAAACAGACATCTCAAACTGAGGCAAGTGACCCATCTTACCACTGCATTCAAGGCAAAGAAACAAAATCATGCACAAACAACAATGTTGAAGACAGTTGAGAGCCATTTTGAAACAAAAAGAGAACAAAAACTAGTTTTCCAAGGTAATATTACAGTTGAATCAACATATATCAATCCAATAACTAGTTTTCCAAAGTAATATTACAGTTAAATTAACATATATCAATCCAACACAATTTGGCCTAGTCAAGAACCCTATATTTGCCACCAAAGGCATTCCAGGAAAAGCAAAAATTGTAAATACAACCCTGGAGTTTCTGTAAGTTAAACTGAACAATAAAAGATAACCTGGACTATACGGTCCATGGCTCTGAGAGTTACGGGTCTATTTTGTCGATCAAGCCCCAAAACCCAGAAAGCTTAGCGTGACACGATGATAGAAAAACATACATACAGGTCAAAACAAAACGCGTCATCACAGAAAAAGATACTCAACAAATTCACATGATATTGACCGCCATTTCAGTTATGTTTCCCAGATGCAACTGGTCCACCAACAGAACAGTCCAAGAGAGGGAAATGCAATGTTCGGCAGACAAGCAAGCCAATTATTCAACCATTCAACAAATCACGAAAGCTGGAAAACCCCACCCAAGTATTTCGCGGTTAAATCCGAACCACATCAGCTTGACCCCACAGAAACCTCCATGGTATAGTCCTCTCTTCCTTTTCAAGGAGATTAGCCATGGAATTCTCACGGTATAACAAATAAAAGAATGATATTAATTACAGCGACTATAGAATCCAATGAAAAACCTTTGGGTTGACGTTACAGTACCCAAGGAACAACGCCCCCACCAGCATATGATCCTGTCATGGCAAAACCACAGCACACCAAGGAACTACACTCGTTTTGATGCAACATCAAGCGCACATGCATGTGTACTGGGGTCGTAAATGTTAAGAATCAGCTTTGAGATGGTAGCAGAAGAATAATGCATTTCGCCTGTTTGGGCAAAACCGAAGATAGGTTTCAACAGAATCACTGAAGAACGTGCAGAACAAAGCTCTTATGGTCTTAAACACGTATGGGTAATCCATAATTCTGGAACGATCTGATCCGCCCATCCAAACTGCCTGTTACAATCACCAAACCCCAAGCATGAGGAGAACCAAACATGCTCTGACATGACATTTTCAGAAACTTGTACTGAGATTTGCACACAGCAGAAGAGACAACAAGTGAGCTTGAAGAAGGAAGTTCCTCCTCCGGCCATGTCGCAGATCCCTTGGGCAAAGGGTCTGAAAAGAGCCCGTGGCTCAGGGAGAAATCAGGCGAGGTGAACGGGAATTTGGTGCGAGACCTCTCATCGTGGCGCTGCAGCTGTGATCCGTTTTCCGAGCCACATCTTGGTAGGTTCACAGAAAGTGTTAGGGATGAAGATGTTGCTAAGACATCAGATAAGATAGAGTTCCCATGTGTTGCTCCACACCAAGGAATAGCAACCGATACATTGTTTGAGAAGAATCGCTCACAAGACCAATTGCTCTTTACTTGGGAGGACAAACGCCCGTCCTGGCAATTGTAATTCCACATGTAGATATTAGAATCCTCACTTGCCGAGAGAATATGCACCCCGTCTGAAGTGAAGGACGCTGATATGTGACTACCTCCATTATGAAGGCCTGAAAACAGACAAAATATGCACACAAAAGAAGTTGAACAACTATAATTCTAACATAGAATATAAAACAATATTTTTAAAATGTAGATTAAAGTAGTATTCTAAGTTTGAGATAATTACATCAAAATCCTCTCAACTATAAAAACCGTACAAATGCACCCTTCTAAAGGAGATCAAAGTGATGCATTTTTATTGTTGGGGATTCAAACTGTATGGTTATGAACTGATATTTTTAATTTATTGTTATGAACTATCAACAAATCTGCTCGTTTTGCCATTCAGTTTAAATTCCACCCATTGCAAGATCTGTAGTCCTCAAGCCCCTAAGCAATCTAATGTGGAAATTTGGTGCCACTAATAGGTAACTTCAAAAAGCAATAACTGAAAAACCCGCACCCACCTCGATATTTGCTGATCATATCAATCCCATGAAGGATCCGGACTTGTGAATCAGCAGAAGTGACCATTAATATTTTTGGATCACTTGGAGAAAACTGCAAATTTTAAAAAAATAAATTCATGAATTTTAAGCATAAAAATGAAGAACATAAAAATGAAAGTAGAACAGAAGGCATAGGTTGCTACTTGAAAACCAGTTATCCTCTTGAAGGGTGATTTCTTCTTGCCCTGTATGCATACTTGAGCATACAGCTGAAGATGATTATCTGATCCATGAAAGGAAACCAATTAGGGTTTACAAAGACAGTCCTCTTGTATTACACGAAAAATCAACCAACTTTAATATGTAGGTCCAATTGAATACCTTACAACAGTTTTAATTGTAAACCACATTAGCTAAATGGTATCAACGAAAATCAACTAGATTTTAAACTAAAAACTTCCATATTTATATTTTGACCATCAGCACTAGTCTAGTTTGACTCAAAAGTCAAGAATATTGAAGGCTCTTGCAACACAAAAATGCATAAGGTTGAATCTTCATCATCTTACTTCAAATAGCATCATTAGGATTGTAGAAAGTGTAAACCAGGGGGTCTGGGGTTCGCCAGAGAGCGAAAAAACACGTCAATGGCACTGGAGACAAAGGGGTTTTTTGGCTGAGAGACGTAGCAGCCCAGAGAGAGAGAAAGAGAGAGAGAGTGGAGCCTTATGGTCTCTGAGACAATACAGAGCCTCCAAAGAGAGTTAGTAGATCCCTCTAATTATAGAGGGCTGGTCACTTAAATATGCCAGAAAATTCCTGAATTTATGCCAGATAATATGCCAAAGCATACTATTCTATTAGAATTCACCTCGATCCTTGAGATTCCGTACATGATCCTGGTGGCATAGTCACTCACTCAGTGGACTAGGCAAAGGCAGCTCACAACATTGCAACGAAACCTTCATCTCTAGCCACGCCACAAGTCTCTAAGGTCTCGTGGTGAATACCGTGACTTCAGTGTAGCTAGACCTTGGCTCTTGGCCTATGTACATGAGTGGCATGGTGCAACACCTGTAGTAATGAGTAGCGTGGTTTAACCACCACAGTAATGAGGCATGCAATTTGATCGTTGCAGCATGGTAAGGAGATGTGCGGTTTAACCGCCACTGTAAAGGGCCATGCGATAAAAAGAAAGCAGTCATATGATGGCCTAAACACTCTACTCGTATGGGATGTCAAGTAAGCAAGCTTCATAGTGATGGATGGAGTTTAGGACTTGGGTACCCACAGTGCCAGCATGACCAAACTGCAGACCATACATGTGTCACTTGAAGGTTAACACATACGTAGTCTATATACCAACGTGTAAGACACGTGTCACTCCATATGTGTATGACATGTGCTAGGTAACCAAGCATCTACATGGATCTTTTTTTTTTTTGGGGTAAATCACACTTTACCCCCTTAAAGTTTCACCCATCTCTTACTTTGACCCTTTAAATTTAATTTTTCTCACTTTGACCCTTCATATTTGCAATCCTTCACATTTTGGCCCTTTAAATTTAATTTTTTCCACTTTGGCCCTTCATGTTTGCAATCCATCCCATTTTGGCCCTTCATATTTGCAATCATTCCCACTTTATTGCTAGACTAACTTCCATCTAAAAAACTAACAGAATCTGTCACATCACTAACACATCAATGCCATCACTAAAGATGCAAAAAATAAATAATAAAAAACAAAAAAATTAGAATTTTTTTTAGTCTTTAATGAACTTTTTTTTAAAAATTTATTCATAAACATTATTACATTATAGATACATATAGATTAGATGCAGCTAAAAAATAAAAACAAATTTAACTAAAACAAGAAAATAGTTTATTAAAGACAAAAAAAAATGAAAATATATTGATTCAAACACTTGTATTGTCAATTCTGGAATAAAAAATTTACTATCGTTTTTTTTTTTTTTTAGTGAACTTTTTCTTTTTTTAGTTAAATTTGTTTTTCTTTTTTTAGATGCATCTAATCTAGATGCATCTATAATGTAATAATGTTTATGAATAAATTTGAAAAAAAAAATTCATTAAAGACTATAAAAAAAATTCAATTTTTTTGTTTTTTATTTTTTATTTTTTACATTTTTAGTGAATTTTTTACATCACATATGGAGTTGATCTGTTAATGATGTGACAAAATTTTGTTACTTTTTTAGATGGAAGTTAGTCTAGGAGTAAAGTGGGAAGGATGACAAGCATGAACGGCTAAAGTGGGAAGGATTACAAACATGAACGGCCAAAGTGGGAAAAATCAAACTTAAACGGCCAGAGTGGAAAGGATTGCAAATATGAAGGACCAAAGTGAGAAGAATTGTAAACATAAAGGGCCAAAGTGGGAAAAATCAAGCTTAAAAGGTCAAAGTAGAAAACGGGTAACACTTTAGGGGGGTAAAGTGTAATTTATCCTTTTTTTTCTTCTTCAGTATAAAATTTTCAATCTCAATACCTTCATCAAACTATATGAACAGCAAAAGCAATGATATAACAGTGCTAAACTATGATCATCTTGGGAAATTCCAAATAGTTCACCACCAAATGTTTGGTTCTTCTATATTCCTAACAAACAAACAGCCAAACTTACACACAGATTAAAGAGACTTAAAAATACAATATTGATGATGCCTAATTGCAGAATGATCTCTATGTTCACTACAACAGAAATTGCATAAAAATAATAAATGATCGAAACTATAGCTCAATTAGAAATCAATGTTAGCACCTCAATTATGACAATGAGCGAAAAATGTCAAATTCTACTAAAAGAAGCTCATAGCACAACCTAAAATGTACTTTTGTGAAGGAATTGAGCAGGTACCTGATGCATCATAAAAGCGACAATTACCGGTCATGGAGCCAACAATTCCACCCTGCAAGAAGAAGATTAGTGTACTAAAATTACTTCCAATTTTTGATCACATGTTACCATTTCAACAAGCTAACAATGCAATTGATTGCCAAACCTTTCCATCAGGTTGATAACACACGGCCGTGACTATCTCTGTTATATCAGTCCAATCAACAACTTGACAACCAGAAATTGCCCAGATTCGTACTTTCCCATCTATGGAGCCACTGATGAAGTAGTTATCATCCACGGGATTAAACTCAACACATGTAACTGTAATACACAATAACAGACAAGACCATAAGAAGGTATACAACTCAGATGCACCAGGTGTACAGTCAGCATCTATGAAGCACCAACAACTTAAAATGGGTGCTGTGTCCATGTTGGACACACCACGCGCCATGTCAAATTTTTTTAATTATTACTTTTTTGTAAGACACTGTGGGGAAATTTCACGGACACACGTGTCTGGTGTTTGGACACGTCTTGGGACACATTTTCCAGTTTCTATTTTATAATTTTAGAAAGAATATATGAAAACAAAGAGGGAGGAAAGTGAAAATAAAAATAAAAATACACTCATATATAAATTGATGTCTCTTATATCTCTGTAACCTAAATTTATATTTATATCATACTAAATAAAAATGTATAAAACTACAAATAAAAAATTTGACGTATTCTTGCTATGTCTGTATCCTAATTTTTTCAAAATAACCGTGTCCTATGTCCATGTCCGTGCTTCTTAAATCCATGTAAATTACAAGGAAAAAATATATGGGAAAGAAGAGTGCACCATAATTGTTGTGTGAAAAAACTTTTAGGCATTGGTCAGATCCCACCTGCCACAAGCGAACAGTTTTGTCTACAGATGATGACAGAAGAAACTGCACAAAAACAAATTGCAGTAAGAATCCCACTCTAAAACCATAAAAATAGAAAGATTAAGTTGCTTCTATGAATATACTAACTTTATTTTTTGACCATGAGAGATCCAAAACGTCACCACAGTGCCCGTAAAACTCATGGAGTGGTTTCTCCGAGATAGAGAAAACTTTCTGAGGGAAAATAACACAAGCTGCATCTGATGCTTTCCTCAGGCTCTTTAATTTACATTTTTTCTCTTTCTCATCCTGGAGGGGAACTAGTTCGGAAAGATGATTAACTGTGAAGTATGCAAATGAAGGATCAACAACAGGAACACGAAACTCATCTGATCTTTCTGATTCGATCACCTGCCATACTCGCACAATTCCATCTTCACCAGCACTTGCAAGGTACTGACCATCGGGGCTAAACTTCATTGTCAAAATTGAACCTGTGTGAGCCAAGATATCTTGACCCACATAAAGGGCTGACAATTCCTTGGATCGCTTTCTATAGGGGCGAACCTTGACTTTTTCGCCCTTGGCACCGACGATTGGATGGGAAAAATCAGATTTCAAACTACCGGCTTCAACTTCCCTATCGACAATGCAAGCTATCGCACCTAATCTCCTCAACCATCCTCTCTTCACTTGTTTCATTACCTCCTCTGAATTGCAAATCTCTTGTACTCGTCTCTGCATTTCTTGCTGAATTAGAGAAGATAAACCCAAATTTCTCTCAAACTCTTCAATGGTGATCAAACGATTTGAGCCCACTTTGCGAAGTCTTCTCAGCAAGCCATCCTGGCCTAGTCCATCCACAATGAACTCACTCCCGTCATCCAAATTTTTTATTCTCCATTCAAAATTCTCCTCCAATACACCATCTAACAACTCTTGAGCCTCATTTGACCAATAAGACATGGAAGATTGGCTCGATGAATACTCATCATCAAAACCTGAATTTCTTAAAACTGCCCCACTGTTTTCCATAACTCTTTCGATCTCCACTTCCCGTTTAGTATCTCGGGTACCTTCCTTCTCATTTTCTGCTGAACTTAAGCCCATCTGTTTGAGGAAATTATTACGGCGTTCATAAATGCTTTCAGGGCATTTAAGCCAAACCTCAAAACCAATTCCAGATGGTACAAAATCAACAACTCCTGGATTAAAATCAAAAATTTCTGGTCCATCAGAACCAGAATCAGACACAGAGGTGATGTCTTCGTGGGTATCGAAGAATCGATCTTCTTCCTCACAAAAACTCCCCATCATTTACTCTCAGAGCTCAACCCATGAATCAAAACCTCCAAAATCCAACCTTTCAAAACCCTAGGCAATGAATGAGCTAAAACTCCCTCTGATGGCACAATATTAACAAACAACCAAAAGAGGATTAAAAAAAAATGCATGATCATCCTACCATCAGAACAAACTACAACAAAAAATACACAGATCTCAATCCTAACAACACAATCTTTTTAAATAAAATAAAAGAAACAATAATTTATGACAAAAAGAAACAAATTTTAATACAAGCCTAATCTACAACATTCAACCCAGATCCCAAAACTACTTCTCCCACAAAGATCACACTAAAGCAACTGGGAAAATACAATAAAATTTTTATTAAAAAAAAATAAGAAAAGAAAAGAGAAGGCAATATTCATGTGGACAAAAATGAATCACAAGAAAATGAAATTCCCATTACACAGAGCTGTTTGGGAGCAAATATATTAAATGGGTATTATATAAAACTGTAAAATTAGTAAAGAAAAGAAGAGAAAAAGGAAATTTGTGGGTGGGGGGTGACTGACTCACCTGTGGGTATTTCATGAAAAGTCCGTCAAACCCAAGAAATCCAATGAATCATCATCAATGGAGATTTTCCAGCTCTGCAAATCTCTCCCTCTCACCAAAGCAGGGGCATAAATAAATGAAAGAAAACAAACAGAAAACTAGTGAGAAAATGGAATGAAGTATGAAATCTCGAGAGTAGTGAACGGATGGCTCGAGGAACGAGACGTGTGTTTTCGTATGTTTACTGTGCTTCTCTCTCTCTCTCTCTCCTCAGCTAAACTTGTGTTTCTTTCTTTTTACACTCTTACCCCTTTGGTCTGTGTTTGGGTCTGCCTAATAAAAAGATACCCTTCTTCCGATGGAGGCATACTCTTTTATCTACACAATTTACAAATTATTTTATTAATTTATTTATCTATTAGGTTGAATCAACTTTAAGGCGATAAACGATCTGAATGAGCTAACATTTAACTGTTTAAATTTAGTTTAAAAATTTAATAAATTCTAAAATTTATTCATTGAACTTTTGAATTGATTTCAAATGAGTTTTTATTGAATTAAACTCAAGGAATTTGATATTTAAAAATGCTAAAGATCTTAAAATTTTTACTAAAAACTCTACCAAATGTCTTACATAAGTGTGAGACCCATATGGAACTCACATTGTGTGAATCCTACACCGATGTGAGATATTTGGTAAAAATTTTAATAAAATTTTTGAAATCTTTTATATTACTTTTTTATATTTTTATATAGTTTTAAATTTATTAAACCAAGGTGAATGAACAATTTGTTGTTCAAACTTAGTTTAAAGATTTTAACGAGTTTCAAAATATATTTAAGATTAACTTATTTACTTAATGAGACGGACAAATATCGAGTTCAAGTTGTTTAGTTTATTTATCATTCCAACGAAACTCGTCTCCAATTCATTTTTTATGACTCTGACTATCTGGGACCTAATTTAGTGATTCAAATTCATTTTGTCATTTATATAAAAATTTAAATTTATCAAATAATATAGTCAGTATATATTTTTTTGAAAAAAATAAATAGCTTTTTTTAAAAAAAATTATATTTATTGTATATATAATTTTTAGTTTATTTTAATGTGATCTAATTAGGTAGTTGTCAATATCAGTTTAACTTGATTTTTTATTTTTATTTTTTATAAATAATCTGCTTTTCTATGACATTTTTTATAAGTTGATTTTTTAATTTATTACAAAAAAATATATATGAAACATAAAAAAATAATAATAATATAACCTAAATAAAACAATAATTGATTTTTTTTTTTTTTCCCAATCGTCCCCCGGGAGACTTTTTGATTTTTATGATTTTTGTAAGAAAAAAATAAAATAATTACGGTTTGAATGAGATATTTTGTCTTATTAATTTTTAACTTATTTTATCATTTTGTGACTAAAATAGCATTTTAGTCCCAAAATTTACTATGCCAAACGAGTGCTTAGGATTAGGGGTTGTTTGATATTTGCTTATTTATTATATTTTTTGACTTTTTACAAAAAAATGTAAAATAAAATAAAGAAGTGATGTGATTCAAATAAATACATTTATCAAATAAGTACACTTATTTAGATCATCCTCAAATAACCCCTAATTATACTTTGTGTTTGGCCAGAGTTTTTTTTTTTTTTTTGTTAAAATAGTCAATAAAGATAAAAAGGTTAAAACAATCAATAAGATAAAATGTCACATCTAACGTATGAATCAATTATTTTTTCTCTCACAACTATATATTCAATTACAAAAAAAAAAAAATCACAAATAATCCCAAATATAACTTCTTCTTTTTTTTATCTCATAAAATAATCAAAAAAAATTAAAAAAACTAACTAAAATAGCTAAGTTCTCAAATAAGATTTAGGCCTTTGGGATCTGATAGGAAGAATCACAAAAAAAATCGCAAAAAATAATTTCTAAAAATTAAACTAAATGATTTTTTTTTTTTTTTTTTTTTTCATGTCCTTTGGGATCTGATAGGAAGAATTACCGTTGTTTCTATCTGACTCTTTAACCTTTTTGTGAGTACTTTTGATACTCCACCCTTTAAAGAATAGACATTCTGTTTTGGACCAAACAAGTTTGTCTTCAAATGAGAATTATGGTAAGAATCCATTTGTCAACAAGAGTAATCATCACACAACCATACCTACTTTAAAGTTGTGAAAAAATAAAAATAAAAAAAAAAAACATATAAACAATCGAACTTCTTCATTTCATTGTAAAATTGCTTCCAACAAAGCAATTGCTAGTGAGAATATACTAGGTTTGGGAGGATGGTTTGTGGGTATTTTAGTTACAAAAGATAAAATAAGTTATTTTAGTCACAACAAACAAAATATCACATCCAAACTATAATCATTACATTCTTCTCTCACAAAAAAAATTTAAAAAGTCAAAAAGTCAAAAAGTCCTTTTCAAACCAAGCTTTTTAGCCCAGGCTAAAATATTCAAAAAGTCAACCCATTTTCCAAACGAAGAGGTTTGTCTAATGCCAACAACAATATGTTAAAAAATTCTCCTCATCCTTCAGTGTGAGTCCATTTGAAGCAAGTTTTTACAAGTTAAAAAGTTAATTAAAAAAAAAAGAGATGTTAAAATATTCATATCCATGGTAACTTTTCAAACTTATTTAAGTTTTGGGAATTAAATAAAAAGTCAAATAAAAATAAGATTACAAAAAATTAATGATATAAAATTTAATTTATTTAGCACATTTATAACTTTTAAAGTTTTTTTTAACAACCTTTTAGAGCAATTAAAGTAATTTTTTTCTTTTTATGAAGAATGAGCTTTACAAATAAACTAAAACTTTTAAATTGACATATAAATCACAACCAAACGAAATCTTAATATCATAAATTATACATAGAACTTACATGAAACACGTTAACACAAATTTCAAAATAAAATTAAAAAAAAAAAGGTTATAAATTGAACCAAACAAACGTGTGTACTGTTTTTTGGTTGGTAAAATTTTGAACACAACCTTTTGGCTTAGTAGGTTAATTGCTTTTCAAATTTCTTGTCAAGTCAAGGCAACTACTAATAATTGATTTTTACTCCAAAAAATACCCTATTTATGGTGTCAATTCAGAAGACCTTGCTTTTTGTGGTCACCAATAACATTTGTGTCCCCAGAACATAGTATTAAACATGAAGTTGATAAGAACAAAATTAATAGAATAAATTACACCTGTTGTATCTATGATTTATACTTTTTATATTATTTTGGTTTTGTAGTTTTAATTGATTCAATTTTGATATTCAATTTATCAATTTGTTTCAATTAATTATGCATGTTAAGCTCTTTTTTTTCTTTTTCTTTTTCTTTTTCTTTTTTTTTAATGAAAAATATGCACTTGAGCAACATGTGTTATATTAATTAATTGGACCAAATTGATACAAACTCTAAAAAAAAGAAAAAAATCCAGCTAATTAAAAGTTTATGGACTAAAATGACATAAGGGCAAATTACAAGGATTACTGATCTAATTTACCCAAATCAATATAATTAATTAATTATGGAAAATAATATATTTCTCACTTCATGAAATTCACTAACTTTTTAACTTCCGAAATATATTCACACAACAAATCTCACATCCCAACAAAAATTGTCAATAAATTTTTCTTGAAGAGGAAAATTTTCTTTTTCAGAAACTTATGTTGCAGTGATGATAACGTTGAAGTCTGTTTTTGGGTCTTAATGTTATAATTTTTACCTTGTAATTAGAAATTTCACTGTATTTTAAAAAGAGAAATTTCATTGGCTTCATTCAGTGAAATATCTCCATGCCAACAAAGACCAAATTTTTTTAATTGAATTGAAATTATACTCCAATCAAGAAAAACTTATGTTACGGTGGTGGTAGCGTTGAAGTATGTTTCTAGCCCTTAATTTTCCCTTTAGTTAGAAATTTCATTGTGTTTAAATAGATAAAGTTCTCTATTTGAATGCAAAGAAATTTCTCTGTGTGATAACAATGACAACAGTGAAATTTTATCAATTTTTTTTTTAAATTTATATTTATATTAATTATGGCTCTTGTTTGATCTCTCTCCACTGAAGGATTCTAACAATACTTAATTAGAAATTAGAAAATTAGTTACAAAATTTTAGATGGTTGAGCTTTTTTATTTTTTATTTTTTTGCGGTCTTCATACTAGTATAAGTTTATATCTAGAGAGCTCTAATCAAACTCCCTACATAATATTTCTCACTTTAGATAAATTTCATCAATTTTTTTACTTTCTATATAGATATACACAACACATCAACCGACAAACAAAGTCAAATCCATCCAATGATAAATAGTAGCCCACGTTAAATACGTCATCAATTTTTTGAAAAAGTTTTGTTAGTAGAATGAAGGGTTGCTTTAATGCTTTGACAGTGGTATATAACAACTATTAATTGGTCCCCCAATGACAAAGAAAAAATAAATAAATAAATAGAAAGAAAAGGACATAGCAAAAGAGAGCTTGGTAGCTGTTAGAATTTTGTTTTGCATTTGAAGAAAGATTACAATCCCAAACATGCCTATGATGAAGCTCTACTTTTTGTAATCCCATCTGCAAAATATCTTCAATGAAATGAATTTGTATTGATTAAGTTTATTGTGGAGCCAATGTCATGATTTGAGTTCATTGTCTGTAAAACAACAAAGAACATATAAGAAAAAGAAATAATTAATTAAAAAACTTGTGGCTACAATTGTGACCTTGTCAAGTCAATGCAAATATTAGACAATACCATCATTTTTTAAGATTCCACTACTTTGGTATTTTACACTTTTTATCTTATCAAAAATTTCAATTCTATCATCATTTTTAATCTCCTAAACTCTAGCCATAACCTTATCTCCATCCAGTCATCACCTATTACCATCAATTTCCTCCTCATATCATCCTCCCCCCGCCCTCTTTAACTTCGGCCACCCTCTTCACCCTTCCCCAGCTTTTTCCCATGCTCCCCTATCCTTTTCCACAACTCTCAACCCCTCCTCAAGTCCCTACTCTCCTCCTCTTTCTCCTTATATCCCGTTAATCAAGGACAGAATCAAAAAACTAAATCAGAAAGGACACTTATTAATTACAACTTAATTTTTTTTTTCATAACCAACAATAAGAAGAAGATAATAATAATTTTTAAATTAATATTAAGTATAAAAACTTATATAAATTATTACAAAAGTATTTTACATAAAATTTTACAATTAATTTTGAGTAAAATTGAAAAGAAAGTATTGAGTGTAACTAGTGTATTATGGACAATGTAAAAAAGTTATATATTTAAGTCGTAAAATAAATTATATCATGATAAGACAAATCAAATTTTTACAAAATTTGAGTAAAAATTTCATATAATAGTAATATCACGTCATTATTGACATTTAATATTATCAACCAATAGTAAAGCAACATATGAAGGGTAAACTTCACATACAAATATAACTAACACTCTAGTAATTTTTACATATATATAGTGAGATTAATTATATTTACATATCAATAATGATGGATATTACTTTATATTGAGATTTTTTTACAAAATTTTTATACATAAAAATATAATTTGTTGTAGTCACTTTATTTTCAATAAAACAATCATTATTGTTTTTATAAATTTAAAAATACCTTCGACATTTTATTCTAAATATTAATTTTATTTATATTCATATATAAAAATAAAAATAAAAAATTCAGAGAGGCACGTTACCCCTTCGTTACCATGTGACTCCACCACTGCGGATAGCCTCAACACCACACCCCTTCCTTCATGTAACCCCCACCCTCCTTATCGCTTGAATGCCTCCACTCTTCCCAAAATGCATCATCATTACGTTGCTGCCACTCCCTTCTCCATTCTTATTTCTCTTTTATTTATAAATTTTATAAACCATTTTTCCCTTTAAAGACTAGAGATCAATATTCCTTATTCCTTATATACTCTTTGTGAGAGGATGAAACAATCGTCTCTACATTTTCAAGATCCAAAGGTTGGTCCTTTTCTTACTTATGTTTTAATTTCTAGGTTTGGCATTGATGACAATCCTGCTAATGGAAAATTCTCCCATCATATCATAAATGTAGACATGAAATTTTCAACCATCTGGTTTTACATGTGGTCACAAAAACAGCTTTGAAATTTATTTAAATTATTACTAAATGATTTTTAGGATTTCAGGAGAAATAATTGTTAGAACAATCTCCTGTGTAAAATAATTAATGAAACAAATCAATTAAATAAAAATAAATTACTTCCTAAATTTATTTTACTGAACCGAATAAATATTTAAAAGATCAAATCGAGTGTGTGACACTCTATCCTTAAGACAGATTCGTCCCGCTACGGTGTTTACGAATAAAAGGCATCTATCTCCCAGAATACAATAATCTTCACAGATTGTAGTAACACTCCAAACAATTTGTACGGCGAACCAAACTTGTGTTCAATACTCTCTTTTTTTTCTTCTTTTTTTTTCTAAAAACTAATATGAAGAGAATTTATACAAAAGAACAAAACCGAGAGGGAACCAAGAGAATTTCAGATTTTTAAGGATGTTTCTTGATGATCCAAATCTGCTGGAACAGGCCTAGAATTTATAGGACTGAACAAGTTTGATTTTCAAACCGAACATGTGTGTTTTTGAAATGAACAAGTGCAGTTCACATTTCAACAGATCTGCTGGCATTATTTGATCTGTCCGAACTGTATGAATCTGTCCAAACTGTGCAGTTTCAAATCTGTGTATGTGCTGGCAGTTTTGAGCAGTTTCAAGTAGTTAATCTGTTGAAATTTCGAATTGAAGGAGGTAAAATTTGGACAGAGAATTAAATTCAATTTTGGCACAAAATTTTAATTTAATTTCATTAAGAATTTCTGGAAAAAAAATTTAAGTAAATTTTGTCTAAAAAATTAATATAAGAACTGACCCAACCCACGACCCACACCCGCACCCGGCACGGTTCGGCTGGTCGGACGGACGGTAGCGTGCGCATATAGTGGTTTGGGTTAAGGTTCACATTGTCCATAACTCCTCCCTTCTACAAACTTGGGGTGCCCCTTCGGGCCCAACCCAAGCGTTGCCACCTAGAACTTATATACACACATAAGTTCTTTTAAGTTTCCAATATGGGATAACCATTTCAAGGAAACCCACATTTTACTTCTTCAATTGTCCATTCCACGAGCCCGAAGACGACGTCAAGTTCTCATTCACTCATAAAATGGTTTTGACGAACCGTCTTCACCGTGTGACTTGTCATGCGGTAAGGAACATGTCATCTCTTTGGACCCACCTCAAAAGACATGTGGACCCCACTCAAATTTAGGCTCAAAGTTGGCCCAAAATAAGCCTATAAAAACCAAATTTTCAACAATCTCTCACATAAATGGAATTTGACGGAGAGAAAATGCAACAGCATGATCTAATAACAGAGAGTACAGAAATTGAAAATATTCTACAAATGATATGTAGCTTTTGGTTTTGAACCTTCCTTTGTAAGACACTATCGGATTTACTAGCTAACCAATGAACATGATATCTTGAACTGTTCAGCCATTTGTGTAAATCAAGACAATAGAACTCACACAGTATATCCTCAGACACAGTTTAGTTCTCACTATTGCGTTCATTTTGGCCCTGAACAACCTGGTCTTTCATGAGTGCTCTTGAGAATTGTAGCCCTTCACAAATCTCATAGAACCAGCCCAATTCACACTCATATAGGTGATTCATATGAAGAGTATCCTGCCATATTCCACTAGGCATTCCTAGATATAAGAATCATTAAAAGTATTACTTAACCTAAAACACTGCAGACATCACTATTTCATCATAGAAATTGGTAGGATTTTGACTCTCCAGTGATCCTTCTGAGTCATACACAACTCGGTTGTCCCCTTGAACCTAGATCTTGAGATCTCTAGTCAACTAAGTTGGATTGCCGTTGTGGTAACTCTTATTTAATAGGCGTAAGTCTCACTCTCCTTGATGAATTCTCAACTAACTCTTTTGTTAACCTTTTAGTTAATGGATCCGCTATATTGTCTTTAGACTTCACATATTCAATGGAAATAATTCTATTAGAGAGTAGTTGTCTCACTGTGTTATGTCGGCGACGAATGTGTCGCGACTTACCATTATACATATGACTCTGTACTCTACCAATTGCTGATTGACTGTTACAATGTATGCATATAGCAGACACCGGTTTTGGCCACATTGGAATATCTTCAAAGAAATGGCGAAGCCATTTTGCCTCTTCCCCAACTTTATCTAAAGTTATGAATTCTAATTTTATAGCAGACCTAGCAATGCAAGTTTGTTTGGAAGATTTCCAAGATACAGCCGCAACACCAAGCGTAAAGACATATCCACTGGTGGACTTTGAGTCTCTAGTATCCAATATCTAGTTTGCATTACAGTATCCTTCATGTATTGCTGGATATCTAGTATAATTCAGTCCAATGTTACGAGTAAATCTGAGGTATCTTAGAACCCTTATAATTGCTTTCCTGTGTTCTACTCCTAGATTACTCGTATATCTACTTAATTTACTTACTGCATAAGCTATATCCGGCGCGAGTGCAGTTCATCAAATATATTAAGCTTCCAATAAATTTTCTGTACATTCTTAGAAAGAAACAAATTAACATCCACAGGTGTTCTAGCAAGATGATCATCATCTTTGCTAAATTTGTCAAGTATTTTTTCAATGTAATGTGATTGTGACAAAGTATAACCTTCTGATGTTTTAGTAATTTTTGTACCAATAATTACATCAGCAATCCCCATGTCCTTCATGTCAAAATGTTTATTCAATATTTTCTTGATAGTTTTAATCATATCATTATTACTACCTATGATGAGCATATCATCCACATAAAGACATACAATGACATAACTTTTGTCTGTGTTTTTAATATAAACACATTTATCACATTCATTAATTTTGAATCCATTTGATATCATTGCTTTGTCAAATTTCTCATGCCATTGCTTTGACGTTTGTTTTAAACCATATAATGATTTAATCAATTTACACACTTTCTTTTCTTTCCCTGGAACAGAAAATCCTTATAATTGTTCCATGTAAATTTCTTCATCTAACTCACCATTTAAGAAAGCGGTTTTCACATCCATTTGAAAAAAATTTAGATTGTACAAAGATGCAATGAAAATTAATATTCTAATGGATGTTATTCTAGTAACTGGTGAGTATGTGTCAAAGTAATTAAGACCTTCTTTTTATCTAAAACCTTTGACCACAAGTCTTGCCTTGTATTTGTCTATTGATCCATCCACTTTCATTTTCCTTTTGAAAATCCACTTATATCCAAGAGGTTTACACCCTGGTGGTAAATCCACCAATTCCCAAGTATGATTTTACAGGATAGATTCAACTTCGCTGTTTACAGCCTTTTTCCATAAAGGAGCTTCAGGAGTGGACATAGTCTCTTTAAAAGTTAAAGGCTCATTTTCTAACAAAAATGTTAGAAAATCTAAACTAAAAGATTTTGAGGTTCTAGCACGTTTACTACGCTTAAGTTCATCTTCCTCATTTTGATCTATCTCTTACTCTTGTTCTTGTTCTTGATCATGACTAGTAATAGCATCATAAGATCTTTTATTAGTACTAGTCTCTTGTTCAGTCTTGTTTGGAAACATATGTTCAAAGAAAGATGCATTCCGAGATTCAATAATAGTATTTACAAGCATTTCGGAATGTTCCGACTTATGAATCAAGAATCGATATGCACTACTATTCATGGCATAACTAATGAAAATGCAATCAACAGCTTTAAGACCTATCTTAGTCTTTTTAGGATTAGGAATAGCCACTTTAGCCAAATATCCCCACACTTTTAAGTATTAGTAGAATGGTACTCTCCCATTCCACAATTCATAAGGTGTTTGATTTACTTTCTTTCGAGATACTTTATTTAAAATATAATTAGCAAAAAGTATTGCTTCCTCCCACAAGTTCTAAGGTAATCCGGAACTTATTAACATGGCATTCATCATTTCTTTTAAAATCCTATTTTTCCTTTCAGCAATTCTATTTTGTTGAGATGAGTAAGGAACAGTGGTTTGATGAATTATTCCATATTCTTTACAAAATTCACGAAAAGGTGATTCATATTCACCACCTCTATCACTTCTAAGTTTTTTAATTTTCTTACCAAGTTGACTTTCAACTTTATTCTTATATTGAATGAAAGTTTTCAAAATTTCATCCTTGGTTCGAATTAAATAAATATAACTATATCTAGTATAGTCATCTATGAAAGTGATAAAATATTTTTTCTCACCTCTAGTTTGAATTGATTTAAAATCACAAATGTCACTATGAATTAATTTAAGTGGTTCCGTACTTCTTTCAATTGAATGAAAAGGAGTTTTGGATAATTTTGCCTCAACACAAATTTCACATTTATGATTTGAATCAATGTCAAATTTAGATAAACATTCCATATTAATTAATCTACATAAAGATTCATAATTAACATGTCCTAATCTATCATGCCACAAATTTGAAGACTCAAGCAAGTAAGAAGAAGATGTATTTTTATTAATAATAAAAGGTACAACAGTCATTACATTCATTTTGAAAAAGGTTATAAGACATGTAACATTTTCCTACATACATCCCGTTTTTGGTAAGTACAAATTTGTCACTTTAAAAAATTAGCCTAAACCCATTTTTACTCAACAAAGATCTGGAAACAAGATTCTTACGAATGTCCAGTACATGCAGCACATTGTTGAAAGTGAGTTCCTTTCCAGATGTCATCTTCAGAATAATCTTTCCTTGTTCTTCAACTTTGGAAGTTGAGGAGTTGCCTATAAAAAGTTATTCACCATTGTCCACCATAGAATAAGATATGAACATCTTTTTATCGATACAGATGTGGCGAGTAGCACCAATATCCACCCACCATTCTTTAAGATTTCGGACAAAGTTTGTCTCGGAAACAATTGCAGAAAGATTTATGTCATCTACACCATTGAAAATTTTGTCCACTTTGGTCATATTGGCTTGAGCAGGCTTCTTACTTGATCTTCCTTTGCCTTTGCATTTGCTACGGCAATCTTTGGCCCAATGTCCCTCTTTGTCACAGATATAACATTTGCTATTAAACTTGTACTTTTTAGTTTCCCCTCCTTTAGAGCCTTGTGATGAACTTTCTCTAGAAAACTTTCGTTTCTTAGTTTTTGGAGCATATTCCACCACATTTGCCTTAAACTCCATTGGATGCTTACCAGCCCGCTTCTTAGACTTGCGATTGTCCTCCTCAATCCTCAAACGCACAATTAATTCATCCAAAGACATTTCTTTGTGCTTTTGTTTGAGGTAGTTCTTGAATTCCTTCTAGCCTTGTGGTAATTTCTCAATTAAGGTTGCAACTTGGAAGGATTCACTGAGAGACATGCCTTCTGCGTAAATGTCATGCAGACTGAGTTGGAGATCTTGAACTTGGCTGATCACAGTCTTAGAATCAACCATCACAAAGTTCAGGAATTTTTCAACCACAAATTTCTTTGAGCCAGCATCTTCTGTTTTATACTTTTTCTCTAAAAATTTCCAAAGTTCCTTTGCCATCTTGATGTTGTATAATATATTGTCAAGTCCGTTCAAGATGTAGTTCCGGCAAATGAAATCAGCATATTTCCAGGCATCCACTGCAGTGCCTGTCGGTTTCATCCTCTTTCAGAATAGGAGCATCCTCACAGAGAAAACGTGCCAGGTTGAGAGTAGTAAGATAAAACAACATTTTTTGCTGCCATCTTTTAAAATCAGTTCCTGAGAACTTCTCTGACTTCTCATCGTGATTGACTGGCACAGTCACAACAGGAGGAGGGGTTGGAGCAATTGCAGCCACCACACTAGTACTTGTTTGAGTATTAGTTTCAGTAGCTATGAATTCTAAATTATAAAACAAAATTAGAATTAAAATTTTATACTACACAGAAAATTAAATCAAAACCACATAATTAAATTCTGTAAAAATAAAAGAAATAAGAATTGTAACTTTTATTTTCAATTAATTTGAAAATAAAATAAATTTTATTTAAACAAATTAATTCCACACAGAAAATTAAATTTCTGTAACACTTCAGTAATTAAAATACTGAAACAGAATTTTAATTAATTAAAACTCAGAAATTATTTCTGAAAACCAAAATTAATTTCTAACAAATTTCACAAATAAATATTCTGAATTGTTAATGACACCAGTATATTACTACTAGTTGTCAAAGAAAATAAACAGTATATTACTACTATTTGTCAAATACTATATTACTACTATTTGTTTTTCCAACCAGAATATTATTTTGTAAAACCACATAAAATAATTTCTGTAAGAAGAAGAAAGAGATAAGGAAACAAATGAAAAAATTGTGAATAAACAAAATAAGTCGAATCTGTCTTAAAATTGTTGGAATAATTTTCTTTGTAAAATAATTAATGAAACAAATCAACCAAATAAAAATAAATTACTTACATAATTTATTTTACCGAACCGAATAAATATTTAGAAGATCAAGTCGAGTGTGTGACACTCTGTCCTTAAAACAGATTTACCTCGTTACGATGCTTACGAATAAAAGACGTCTATCTCCCAGGATACAGTGATCTTCACAAATTATAATAGCACTCTAAACAATTTGTACGACGAACCAAACCTGTGTTCAATACTTTCTTCTTCTTTTTTCTTCTAAAAACTAATATGAAGAGAATTTATGTAAAAGAACAAAACCGAGAGGGAACCAAGAGAATTTCAGATTTTTAAGGATGTTTTTTTATGATCCAAATCTGCTGGAACAGGCTTGGAATTTATAGGACTGAACATGTTTGATTTTCAAACCGAACAGGTGTGTTTTTGAAATGAACAGGTGCAGTTCACATTTCAAAAGATCTGCTAGAATTGTTCGATCTGTCCAAATTGTATGAATCTGTCCAAACTGTGTAGTTTCAAATCTATGTAACTGTTGGCAGTTTTGAACAGTTTCAAGCAGTTAATCTGTTGAAATTTCGGACTGAATGAGGTAAATTTTGGATAGAAAATTAAATTCAGTTTTGGCACAAAATTTTAATTTAATTTCATTAAGAATTTCTGGAAAAAAAAATTTTGTCCAAAAAATTAATATAAGAACCGACCCAACCCACAACCCACACCTGCACCCGGCAAGTCCGGTGACAGCGGCACGCGTGTGTAGTGGTTTGGACTAAGGTTCACATTGTCCATAACTCCTCCCTTCTACAAACTTAGGGTGTATACACACATAAGTTCTCTTAAGTTTCCAATGTGAGATAACCATTTCAAAGAAATTCACATTTTACTTCTTCAATTGTTTATTCCATGAACTCGAAAATGACGTCAAGTTCCCATTCATTCATAAATAGTTTTGAGGAACCGTCTTCACCGTATGACTTACCATGCGACAAGGAATACGTCACCTCTTTGGATCCTTCTCAAATGATGTGTGGACCCCACTCAAAATTGGGCTCAAAATTAGCCCAAAATACATTGAATATTCTACATATTTTATTTGATACAAATTTTGTATAAAAGTATATATTGAGCTACACACGACCATTTCTCCTGTTACTTATGTAATTATACATTTAAAGTTGCCATTAATTATTGCACTATCCTTCTCTAATTACAAAAAGAAACATAATTGGGCACCAATCATATACATATCAATTGTTAGGATTGGGGTCGTATTGCACTATCTTTCTCCAATCACAAAATGAAACATGATTGGGCACCAATCATATATATATATATATATATATCAATGGTTAGGGTTGGGACGGTCTCACTTTTTTAGTGTTATCTAATACTGTACACTTTATTTTTAATTATTATTAATATTCTTTAGGTTTTAACAAAAGAGTAATGATTCATCCCCCTTTTCCCCCCCACCCCCTTTGACCCCCTCTCTCTCTCATTGGTCACATTTTCTTTTTCTTTTTCTTTTTTTTCCTGCTCTTCCAATCACCACCCGCCACGTGGCAAAGGGGGTGAGGGGTGACCCCCACAAGGGGGTCCCAAACATTATTCTTAACAAAAATAAGTAACATAGTTAGTTTTGAGTTAGACTGTAATAACATGACGACACTAAAATGATGGGACAGAGGGTTAGGACAGAAAACCCAATAATAAGACTTCCATATTAATCGGTCTTGGTTGATTATTCAAGGGCATGGCATGCCCATTTACTATTTAAAATATTCACAGCCTACCTAATTTGAAAATGAAATTTGATATTCTTAAAGCAATCATGTAGTCATATTTTTATTTTTTGAAGCAAGAATAAATAAGAAGGAAGAAAATTTAAGTAAAGAAGGAAGGAAAAATAGTCCAAATATGTTTATGATGTGCTATATGACCTATGAAATTGGTGAATCTGGATGCTTCTTCAGAATTATGAGGATCTTTGCTACACAAAGCATAGACAATGAAATGTTCAATTAAAGTTGCATGGACCCCTTGAGTGCACAAATCTTGGCTGCTGATGAAAAAAGTATGGATTTTCCTGGTGGCCAAACACTCCCAATAATATCCAATAAAGTTTCATTGTTATCCAATTCCTATGGTTGACAAATTAAGTTGTCTCACATAAAAATTTTATTATGAACACGAAAATTAAATATAAAAAACATACAATATATATAGACAATATTTAATAAAATTTGTCGGTAAAGCTTGTTTCTAAACAAATCTTGTTTATTAATACATATTTAATATATGATAATTTAATTAATTTTTGTATTCTTAAACCTATTCTTTCTATAAACCCATATCACAACTAATAAGATAAATGATTAGGTCAGTCACTTTCTTTCGGTTACTACTTTCACTGATTAATATTATGTGTGGCATTTGTGGCCACAATCCAAAAGGTAAAGCAAACAAAATGGGGTCAAACATGTGGACTACCCTTATATTAACCCTAGTGATGATGTGAGGTGGACTACCCCTCTATTGCCCTAGAAATAACTTTTCATATTCACTTTTGACTTGGATTAGTGTCTGTGTGTAAAATTATCAAGTTGTTAAGTTAAATCATTCATATTAAATTAAGGCTAGGTCAATGACTTCTACGATTTCAACCATCATCAAAAAAGTTATAAGTGATTACAGAGATAATGTCTCCTCTCAACTATAAAACAAGTTACAAGTGAAAAATAAAAAAAATATTCTTACTTCAAAATTAATTTGGACACACGATCGAATGGTTGGTGTCCAGTATCTACACTATCCCACACTTATATTGGATAGTATCGAACAATATCAATTGATATATCAGTAAATATGTGTAAATTAATATTTAAAACCCCATCTAATACATCACGATCGGACAATATTCCATCAAAATCAATAGCTGTTGTGTTTTAGCAAATGGAAACTAATAAAAAACATAATTGTATTTTCATATGAAGTAAAGGTTAAGAAACATGAAACCCATTGTAGATCAATTCTTTTTCAGTAGTAGCAAAAATGTCTGACTTGTTTTAGCACTTCAAGCTATTAAACGAGTCAGCTCAAAGTAGATTTGATATACACATGCATGTTTAAGCTCAACTTGAGCTTGTTTAATGAACTCGAATATGGATAGAACTCGGTTTGAGTGAGTCTGACATAAGCATATTCTTTGTCAAAAAGATCAGTGGCCATCTTGGACCAAGCCCTAGCTAACAACTCAATTAATTCTATCTCACCAATTGAGACCAAGGCCTTGTATTACTATTATTTTTTTTTAAAGATTGGATTATATATGGGACTTTTTTTTTTTGGATTATCGATCTTTTAAGATTACGTATCATATCTCATGTTTAGAATGTCCTTGGATTAGAATGTCCTTGGATTAGGAGGAGAAATAAGTATAATTCTATCATATTCCATATTTGTTTGAAATCAACCAATTGGACTAGTTCAGTTGGCTACCACTATACACTTCTATTTGAAAGATCATACGGTTGAATCATGCTAAATGCCAAAAAAACAAAAAAAATTTTATAATTTCTCACATATTATAGGGCTCTTTCTTAAGTTGATTGTGGTGTCTTTGTTGACTTAATTGCTGGGTTTATATATTATTGTTTTGTTATGATTTTTCAGATAAAATTCTATTGTTGTAAATAATCACTTATTGATTGACCAAAAAAAATAAATTTTATTTGGAATCACTAGCTAGAGATAGACTGCATAAGGAACTAATTGGGGGGCATTTTGATCATTTTCAAATGTTAGTTTGAACCCTTAATCCTCCATTTTGTATCCCACTCCAAATACCAATAACATATTTTGTAGGACATGTGCTCCTTTCATGAGTTGTCACACTCGGATTCGAGTATTTATTGTAGTATAATATAATTTTTCCTTCTTTTATTTCTCTCTTACAGATTGTAATAATTAATAAAAAAAATTAAAATATCTCAACAACTAAATGTTATGGCCAAAGGGATCAACTGCATTTTGGACCACACTATAAATACAGCCCAACATTAGAGAGTGTGGAATGATAGTCCTCACCAACTCACCATCAAGAGAAAAAAAAACAACCATGATATCAGTTGCATTTTCAGGAATAGGAAAAAATGATTCATATAAAAGGTGAAGTAACATCAATAATTACAAGATCGGATCATATTTGACTAATAAAAATGGATAATAAGAACAATTTTGAGAATACATGTCTATTTTTAAAACAAATGTGATCCAATCATGTTACTACTGATTTCAATTAATATACATATATATATATACATATATATTGTGTAAATAATATGCTCGGCAATCTTTGCAAAATGAATGATTCAGATCATTAAGATAGACCTAGAGTAAACTTACCGAACTCCGATAGTACCTTTCCAGTTGGATCACCTCCTTAAATGATGCCAACTCTTCAATTAAAGTGATGTGTAGATGGTCATGTTGGAGTCCTCTAGTCAAGCTGGAATCATAGAGTTGAAAATCAGCCTCTTCACAACTGCACAACAGGCCAGGAAATTACTGGCTTTTGGTTATGTAAAGCTCAAACCTTTGTAGGAACTTTTGGTTATGTAATGCTCAAACCTGTGTAGGAACTATAGTTAGGGTAGTGTACACTGATCTCTGAAATGAATCATAAACTCATATGTTCTGGTCAATTTTTCTTGGTGATATGTCCAAAAAAAAAAAAATCAAAAAATCAGCTTTTAACTAATTTCCCAAAACAATCTAAGTCAGCCAGTTGTAGGATGGAATTCCTCCTTTCCTCGCACTAACAATCCAATAACCCTTTGCTAAAAGCATACGTTCGTCTGATAAGGTTCCTTGAGCATGTCACATTTCTAACGTTAGATCTTCTTGGCTCGATGGCCGATAGTTCTAGAGGGTAAAGTCCTTATCAACAAATGTGAGCCAAACAGTAGCAGGCATCGACCATCTGTCAAAGAAAAAATAATGAATGGATCTTGAAAGATTCCCAACAAATTCTTCAATTTCAGTGAATGGTCGGGACATTGAGAACCAAAGAGGCATTTCGGATATCAGTCAATTCCTTCTCCACATAGCATGTACACGTTTTTTCACAGGTCAGAAAAGATTGAGCACATGACAATCACAAAAACAATAGCATTCGTTAAATATTGGAGAAGCTGAGAGAATGATAGAAACAACAGTAGCATTTGTAAAATATTAGATAAGCTGATAACAGCAGTGTGATCCTCCTGATACACAAAAATCGTACTGTACACAAAAAAAAAAACTTGATACAATTATTCCTTCAATATCTAGGAAAAACAGCTTGTGAAATAAGTGAAAAACACATTACACATCCAAATATCCTTTCCAGCTCTGAGTTCTATACAGAGATATAACATTTTAGTCGAACAAAGGGTGACGCTTTTACAGAAGTAGAACAAAAGGGTTCATAGTGCAGACCCAACTCACTGCTCTCCATTAATGCCGAAGATACGGACCTTGTGCATATTGGGGAATTTGGCAACAACTAGCACAAACACTGCAAGAGTGTTGAAGAAGAGCATCGGGTGTTGGTAGTCAGTTGTGTGTGAGGCTATCAAGTACCTGTCACAATAACAAACAAAAATTGAGTAGTTATTGATCAGTCTTGAGCTTCAAGACATACCTATATATATATATATATGCAAACCACGAATGCAAGGCTTTGTTTGGCATTTGGCTAATACAACCAAAAAGCTAAAAAAAAACAACTTAAATAAACTGAAAAAAGCTAATAATTGAGAAACAGGGGAAGGAATGTACGTTTTTAATTTCTGCTTTCTGAAATCAGCTTTCAATTTGCAAGAAGTTGAACCAAACAGGTCCATATGTAAGTCACTAGCAGTAGTTTCTACTGTCTCTTAACAACCCACAAAATTGACAGCAAACCATCTCCATTTTCCAATATGCTACATTAAGCTTCCGTGCATGGCCATGGTATGTCATCTTTACAAAGAAAGTACGTAATAGTTTGATGGATGGATGGGTGGGTGGGTGGGTGTGCACACGTGTGTCTTGCAGGAACAGTTGGTTCAACATCATAAAAAAATAACATAGTTATGTTTTGGTCATTCACTAGCAAGGTATGTGTCATACAATGTCAAACACAATTTATCTGTTCCTTACAAAACAATGAATTTGGTGTACAAATGTAGCAAATAAGCAAAAGGTTAAATGAACTCAAAATCTTTAACTTAGCCAAATTGCAATGTTGTGTCACATGAAGCCTCATGTTTTTTTCTTGTATTCTATATCTGTACTGGGAATCAAATAAATATAAGGCACATATGCTAGAATGTTCTAGATAAAATGACATGTTATGGTTTGGCCCCAAAATAGTCAAGTGTACTAGAAGCCTAACATCTTCCAACAAAATAAACATTTCCTCTTTCTAAAGCTGATTATAAATACTTAATTAGTAATTTCGTATCTTGAAAAGTAAGAAAAATTAAATTTGAATAAAAAATTTTACTCATAGAAAAATTAAGCAATGGTTATCTAAATTAATATTAATTTAGATGTCAAAAGGCCTCTATTTGAGATTTTGCTTGAGGCCTCAAAATGGCTGGACCGCCCCTGTGTGTGTGTGTGTGTGAGAGAGAGAGAGAGAGAGAGAGAGATGAAGGAAGGAAGGAAGAATTTGCAAACATGTGACAAATTGCTAACATAGATAGTATAGTATAAATAAAGCACTCAACAGGGAGAAGGAAAAAATAAAAAATAAAATAAAATAAAATGAAGATAAATTGTTGGCATAAACCATAGCAAATACCAGACACAGTTGATGAATGTCATGCACACTGACTCCATGATGACTCTAATGGATCACTCAGTCACTCTGGTATGCAGTTGCAAAATTTAGAAACCAGAAGTATCAATGACAATGTAATAATCAGATCAGCTAAGAAGCATGGACATGGACACAACACTGACACGCCGATATGGAAATTTTCAAAAAATGTAAGACACGACACATGGAAGACGGGTGCAAAATTTATAATTTTATGTATATATGTCATATATAAGGATAAATAATTATTATAAGTCATATATATAAAAATTTAAGTTAAAAGACAATATTTTTGAAAGTCTAATGGAAAAGAATAAGTATAATTCACATTATTTGTGTTTTAAGTGTCCGACGGGTATCATGTCTTGCTGTGTCGGTGTTGGACACAATACGTTACCTTCCTAGAAATATCCATGCTTATTAGGAAATCGGTGCTGAACATGCACAAATATAGACCGTCTGAGAAGCATACTAACTTGTATACAACTGAATAAATTTAAATCAATTTAATGCATAATATATCACAAATGAAGAAAATCTCTGATGGGACTCCACAAAAATCTAGATCCAAACTAAAAGGATGATACAATAAAAGTTTACTTACAGCACCACAGGTACAACAGTGAGGAACTTTCTGTTGCGGGTGAGCTGCTTTCCATGGTCAATCTGTTCCCACCAAGTCAGCCCATTATAGATCCCCTGGTCGTCAGCAAACGGAGTTCCTTTCTTCCAATGGAAAAAGTGATAAGTGACCTAAATAGAGAAGCATACTCATCAATCATGCAATATGAGGGCAATCAAGCAAATCAAGCTAGTGCACAAAATATAAACTGACAAAGTAAAAATGAACCAAAGTTTTCTTAACAAGAATTAACATAAAAAGCAACATTTGATAATTGAAAATTCAGTTATCTGGCAAATAAATAGTGTTGCGATATCCACATAATGATTTTGGGTAATTACCACCAGTGGAAGACAGCTTAGAGGGTTCAACTAGGGTTTAGTAAAGCAGTGTAAATGATTTGATTGAAACAGCAACCCTTAATCACAGAAAAATTGAGAAAGAGAGAGAGAGGGCAACCCCAGCAATCATGCCATTCAAGAAAAACCACAAGCTGCAAATACTAAATTGAAGGTTTCCTTTCATAAATTAAAAATAAATAAATAGAACCAAAAGAGAAAAAAAAGAAAAAACAAACAAAACAAAGAGAAAACCTCATAAGCACCCCTTTGTCAAGTAAACTGACTACTTAAATCAGCCAAATCCAACTATCAAAGTCTATGTAACAGGCACACAAAATGATGTATAACCAAAACCAAAAAAGATTAGTGTTATGGTATCACAAGAACCACAAGGTAACATGTCAATAATACAAAGAAAAGTACTCACCACAATAACCCTATATCAACTTAAATTTGCCCTCATGTAGGTGTTAAGGCAAGATAAAAAGGCTAACAAATAAAGACTTGAAACAAAGCACTATAAGGAGACAAAGCACCAGACACTTTCCTTTAGACTCTTGGATCATAGACACACTTGACTCATGAGGCCAGCTTACAATGGGAGTACCTATAAGACATCAAGAAGACCAAAGATCACAAGTAATGTCATCTGTGGAATGTGATGCTCGATTAGACACATAACAGCCGCTATGCTAATTATAGATAAACAATATACTCCCTCCATCCTATTTTGTTAGTCCATCTTTCCATTTTGGGACGTCCCAAAATATTAGTCTTATTTCAATAGTCCAAAAAAAAAAAAGTTCAAAGTTTTCCAAAACTATCCCTTATGTAAGTATTTTAAAATGAGAGTAAAAGGATATTGTTGGAATAAATGCTTTAAAAATTTGAACTAAAGTGCAATAATTGCATGCCCCTTAAAAAGTTAGAACTCCCAAAAGGGACTAACAAAATGGCGCAGAGGGAGTAAACATTTGTGCCTTGATGTGAATTGTACATGATATCTTAGAAGGTTAAATGAACTTATTTATGAGGAAATAACAAAATCAAGCTGGCCTTAGTGGTGATCATCACCCCAAATCAAGTGAACTATATATGAATTAATCACCATCAGTTGGAAAGAGTCACTGCAGCTTCAAGCAACTAGGGTTCTTAAATTGCACATCCACATCCAAAGAACAAGTGATATTTTTTTTTGTTTACTTAATGTTTTATACAACAGGAACAACCAGAAAAGCTAACCGGAAAGAAATTTGTTAGACCTGCCTTGTACTGTATTCTTCCTGAAACAGTATATAGCAGACAATACTAACCAATAAAAAGTGGTTTTGATAGCTATGCTTCTCAAGGACATAAATTATGGTCAATATGTCAAATTTTTCCTTCAGGTACACATACCTGACCAATAAATCCCCGTGTAAGATGAAAGAACTGTCAGTGGAAAACTTTTATGCTTCACAAGAATAGATTAAGAAAGTATCTGGGGAAACTTTTCCAAAAGCAGGGATGTCCTAATCTTTGTTCATTAGAGACAATCATGTTGAGCATAAGTTTAACAACAGGCTTGTCTAATGCATGCGTCCAGTTTGACACAAGCAATTCATGCATGTCAAGATTTACATAACAAAGGTAGAGTCAGCCCTCACTTCACTAATAACCATGGGGGACAAAGTAAAGTTCGTTAAAGCATATAAAATTTTATATATCCTCATTGTATTTTAAGACAAGAAAAAAGTACGAAAATCTTGTAGACCCACAACCAGTGTTATTAAAGGCGATAGGTGCACCAAGGTGCCAAGGTCTCCTAGGGCCTAGGCTCAAGCTGCAAGGCGAGGCGCAGGCTTCACCGAAGTGAGGCGCATCTCATACGTTAAAAAATATATAATTTAATATAACTAAATAATTTAGAATTCAACATAAGCAAAATAAAATCTAAACATTTAAAAATATATATAACAATAAATACTAATATTTTAACAACAAATGAACAATATTTCAAAATTTAATATAAAACATGAATAAAATGTGAGGGGAGAAGAAGAAGAAGAATAAGAAGAGGGGGGGCGGGAATAGATCAGTCTAAAGAATGATAAGAAAGAAAAGAAGACCGAAGAATAAGCATAAGAAGATGGAAGAAGAAGAAGGCAATATCATCATAGCCATGTGAAGAAGAAGATAGCAACGTAGAGAAGAAAAGTAGAGAAGACAATAACGTAGACAAGAAGAAGAGAAACGAAAAGAATGAGACAGAAATGTAAGAAGAGATGGGCAAAAAAAAAAAAAAAGACAACAACGTGAAGAAGAATTTTTGGATTTGCTGGACTGGATAATGAAGGCATGCAGTATAGTAAAGTATTCTTCGGAGATTAGGAATTAGGGCTAATTTTTCTTTTATCATTAATTTATGGTTGAATGCCCAATGTATTGGCATGTGTAATAAGAATATGGATCTTTTATAGCTGCATCATCTTAAATCAATAGTCAGATTTTAAACAAAACTAATTAAAGCAACAATAAAAAAAACCCTCAAGACTTGGGCCTTATTGTGCCTGGGACCAGTCGTGTGCCTTAACGAAGTCGCCTAGCCTGGAACACTACAAAGCGCAAACCTAAGCCTGGAGGGGACTTGGGCCTAGGCGCACGTCTAGGCGCGCCTTATTGAAGTCGCCTGGCCTGGAACACTACAAAGCGCAAACCTTGGGCCTGGATAGGATTTAGGCCTAAGCACACGCCTAGGCGCGCCTTTAATAACACTGCACAACCCTAAGAGAGAGATCCTATGCCCATCTTTCAGAGCTTATCTCTGAGACTATGTTCGTAAGTTTGAACTTACATATAACATAAATTTTTTTTTTTTTTTGGTCATGAAATAAAATAGGATATTTTCCCATGCATTACTTTACCATTCAACATTTTCAAGGAATTATGCCTTACAACTTGGTGAGAATTTTCTTCCATCAAATTAATAATAAACCAGAATATGCTTACAAGTAACCAGTGAGTCTTTATCTAGGCATAAGATGGAGAAAATCGTGGTTATCACAAGAGAACAGGGTTCCTCTGAACTCTAGGAAACATGTAAGAGTTCCTCTTAACTGTGATGAACAGACATAAATATGAATTATGCCTTATAACTTGGTAAGACAGCTACCTCATCTAAAAAATCCAATTGATTGACACTACATAAGTATGAGTGCAGTCACAATAAAAATGTGAAGAATTTCTATTTGCTGCCATTCACATACCAGAAGATGAAATATTTGTTAGATCTAATCTTATATACCTCTGATAGCATTAATTTAAACTTTTTCCTTTCCAATGATCACCATAAAAAATGTTGAGCAACTAATACATAATTCATCACATTCTGATTCCTTATCCGCAGTGAAGCAACAAAACATCCTCTCTAACAAAAAAATGGGAACTATAATTAGTTGAATTGGTCTCCCTGTCTCAATGCCAAAAATGAATGCAATTGATGAAAATTCAATAGTAGCATTAACCAAAGCCAACACAAGGAAAAATGAACTGATACCGTCAAATGATATGACCATCAAAAGAAAAACTGACTTGAGTGTCCTTAGCAACAGGAAGAAGAAACAAAAACCTTCATGCTACACACTCCAATACTCCACAAGCATAAAATCGGTTGAAGTAACAAAGGACTTTGCCAAAACAAGCTATGGCACTTGATAAAGTGTGAAGGCAGAAATAGATTCATGTACGTGCTCCATACGGAAGACACATAAAAGCTTTGCTAAGCCCAGAGTTCATTGAATTAGTCCATAAACTTCCAACCCACATCATGTACAAAAAAATTGAATCGAATTGAATTGAATCGTATCAGAAGCATAAGATTTTCCTGCTCAACAACCATATATATTGATATAGTATATAGGACAAATCTCAGCAATAATAGACTCTGCAAGTGCTGCATGCAGAATTTATCTATACGGCATTAAGCTAAACAATTTGAGCTAAACCAGCTGAATCTAACGAATAGTATGAAGAAATCCCTCATGAGAACAATCTAGACCCCGCAGTAATCAACTACATGTACAAGACATAAAACCAAAGCCACTGATTTCCAACAAAAACAAAAAAAATTGAATCAACCGCCAATTGGCCCAATTCAAAACACAAAGAAAGTGGATTATTTTCATCAAAACCCAAAATCCCCAATGAATGAATAGTATACAACAAGAGCATGAAATTATACACTATGCAAGTGCCACAGATTGAATTTACCTAAACCATCCCAATCTAACAGATACTGCAAAGAAGCCCCTTATGAGAACAATCTAAGCCATAACATAACACCAAAGCCACTGAATTTTTAAACAAAAACGACAACCGGTTCAACCAAAAAATGGTCCAATTCAAAACACAAAGAAAGTGGATTAATTTCATCAAAACCCAAAGACCCAGAACAGAAAAATTCTCAATGAATCAATAGTATGCAACAAGAACATGAAATTATACACTCTGCAAGTGCCAAAGATTGAATTTATCCATAGAGCATGAAGCTAACAAATCTGAGCTAAACCATCCCAATCTAACAGATACTGCAAAGAAGCCCCTTATGAGAACAATCTAAGCCATAACATAACACCAAAGCCACCGATTTTTCTAACAAAAACGAAAATCGAATCAACCACCAATTGGTCCAATTGAAAAACACAAAGAAAGTGGATTAATTTCATCAAAACCCAAAAACCCAGATCAGTGAAACCCATGACGAACCAATAAATAATATGCAACGAGAGAGAGAGAGAGGGGGCATACGGCGAAGTGGGAGAGATTGACGATGGTCCAGGCCATGCCGGGAGAGCAGCCGAAGAGGGACAGAACGATGAGCCAAGAGAAGAAGAGGATCAAGATGTAGGTGGTCCAAACCCCTGGATACGTGAACCACTCCGTATTCCGATTCATATCAGGTGGATGCGATGCCTTTACGTACATCATTTTTCAATCCCCCAATTTCCCTAAACCCCTCCTCCTCTGTTTGATCTTCTTCGTATGGCGGTGGCGGCGGCGGCGGCGATTGTGGTGCTTGGATTGGATTGGCTTGGCTTGGCTTGGATTAGGTTTTAGGGGAAGGCGAAGAGTAAGCTCTCATCAATTCAATGCAATACAAATCTCACACCTCTAATCTCATCTTCGTGTATAATAGATTTTTATATTTCATCATCATCATCATCACCATCATCATTATTTTTATTATTATTTATAAACACAAATAAATAAATGCCACCATACTATCAATTGTGATAGAGACCCGTACATATACATAAATTTAAATTTAATTATTCATAAATTATTTAGAATTATCATTTTATGTTTTATATTTATTTTATATATAAATTTTACATTATATAAATTTAATCTCCACCACACACAGTGGTATTTTAAAAAGTTAATAAAAATTAATTTTTTTAATTTTTTTAATTTATTATATCTTTTTGAGAATAAAAAATATGAAAGATAATATGATCAAAAATAAATAAAAAAATTAAAAATTAACTTTTTATTTTGTTCCCAAACCACCCCACAAATACATACCTGAAATATTCTGAATAAATATGTCTAGATTCCCAAACTTTTCCTAAAGCTGTACAACCGAAAAATATCAGGATAAATGCACAAACCTCACTTTATCTAATTACAAAACTACAAGATTTAATATATTTATTTAATTTTTAATTATGAGTAATGGAATATTAAAAAATAATTTAAACTAAAAGACCCTAAACCATAAATAAACTATGTCTCTCGTATAAACAAAATATACAAATATTTTATAATACATAAACGTAAACAAAAAACAAAAAACAAAAATGGCCAATTAAAAGGGAAAAAAAAAAACATTTTATATAAATAACAAACATAAATACTTTCATGAGTAACAGCTTTACGCCTGCCTTTTTTCAAAAAATAAAATTATTTAGTATTTTTAGATTACTTTTTTGACATACATACAAATGAAAAGTATCACGTTTTCTACCTAACCGAGTAAAACTTGATATACTATCATTTTCAATAATTTATTAAATTTATCATCAAATTTAAATTTGATAATAAAATTACTTGTTACTCTTCCAACAGTTCATCAAATCACTGTTTATTATCGTTGTATTTTTATCACTGGATGTCCTGTAGATGACCACCTCAAGATAAAAATTTGTGAAAAAATTATACTGACTGATTATCTGCTTGGTCGACTGGTGATTTAATGAAGCCACAAAACCATCTGTTAAAGCACTTACTATTAAAAGCAACTTTTACTCAAATTTAATTAGTTGATAATTTAAGAGTACTAAATAATTACTTTCTTTTTTTTACCGTGTTTTGTTTACTTTTGATGTAACACATTCATAATTATTAGTGTAATAAAATTCATTAATATTAAGTGAAAATATGATAATAACTATAATATTATTTGCAATAATTAAATATGGTCTTGGCTTTGATGTTAGCTTAAAACATAAGGATGAATCTGACAACAATGGGCTTATTATTCTCCTTCTTGGGTCAAATGGAAAACTTTGAGAGTCCAGGAAAATATGTGATGCTAGTAGAAATTGGTTTCCAAACAAAGCTATACTACTTAAGCCCAAGTCAAATCACCTCCCAACAGGCAAATTTACTAGTTGGGCCAAGTACGGTACAAATTTAGTTTTTTAAGGATTATACATAAAAAAAAAAAAATTAAAAGTAAATCTATAATGATCATATATTTTTACTATTTTATTTTATCATCTGATGTATTTGTCTAGTTTTGCATGAAAATATACATAAATGGTAGGACTTGTTACATAAATAATTTTTTGACAAGTAACATAGTAAATATGATATAAAAATAATATGACAAGTGTAATATCATTTAAAAATTAGCAGTTGACCCGTATAATACACGTGTTTTTTTTTTTCAAAAAATATTTGATGATACAATGTATGTTATGAAAAAATAATTTTAATTTAAAATTAAAATATAATTTTAATTATTTATTTTGATAATATTAGCGTTATTGTTCAATAAAATTATTACTTGAATACTTATATATCTATAAAATTGTATAGAAAGTAGAGTCAAATCCAAAGATCAATTTTAATGGTAAGTAAAATCACAAAAATTGCTTCATCTTTTAAAAATATTGACTCATTTTTTGTTTTTAATTTTACTTATTACTAATCAGTGATTAGATTTTTTCACAGGTTGAAAATAATTTTTGGGATAAATAATACTTTGCGCCTTTTATGTATGATCACTTTCTTACTTTAGTAATTAAAGTTTATTTTTTCTCACTTTGATTCTTCATATTTTAAGTTTTTCTTAGTTTACTTTTAAAACTAACTTTTATTTAAAAGTAGACAAAAAAATATCGCAATAGCTGCCATATAACATAACAATATATTATTATATTAAAATTTAAATTTATGTCAAAGGTGTGAGCCATTTATAATAAAATATTTTTATACCACAAGACTATTAATATGTCATTTTCTATCTAATTTTTAACAAAAATTATTTTTAGGAGTAAAAAATAAAAATTAATAAATAAATAAATAAATAAAAACAAATTTTAAAAGACAAAGTAAAAAAGTGACTAGACATAAAAGAGACAAAATATAATTTACCCTAATTTTTTAATATGATACTTAAGATAAAAATAAAGAATTTTTTGTTATTTTTATTTTTAAAAATACGAAAAATAAAAACGATACCAAAAGCCCTACCTCTCCCACAATTCTCAAAACCGAAAGTCCTCTTCACTAAAAGAAAAATGATTGGTTCATCAAATTTCGACTCGTCAATTATCTGAATTTCGTAAGTTGAACAATTAACGTCATTTTTATCAATCACGATTATTATATTTGTCAATTATAATTATCACTCTTATCATTCAATATATCAATCAATATCTACCTAAATAACCGGTCGAATGATTAATATATATAAATTTAAATAATTCAAACGAGTTAGAATTCGATTGACATGAAATTACAGTTACTAAAAATGTTGTTGCTCCATTAACATGTCACATATCATTTTTAAATTCCCATTAAAGAAAGAAAGATGTTATTAGGACGCCACTTGTAATCCATTGCTGAAAAAGTACAGTGTCACTTCAAAAGTCGTGGCCAACTAGGTAGGTAATTAGCTGCATGGGTAGGGAACCAATTAACCCTTTTTCCTTTTTTCTTTTTGCTTTTTTTTTTTCGTAATACTACATTTTTGTGATGCACCACTACGTTGTTGATTCCACCATGACAATATCTTCCTCAACTCGCATGGGGTTTCCCGGAATTTATTAGATAATCCTCAAATACAATGTGATAGTGCTTTTGTAATTTTCTTAATAAATGTAAAATCACAAAACATATTAAGTAAGTTATCTTTCGTCTTCTAATTATTTAACAAAGATATAGATCAACATTATTTTACCAATATGATTTTTATTAATTATTCATGTTTCCCTACATTTTAGTCACAATGGGTCAATACCAACCCCAAGTATACATCATCTGTTCATCAAATTATTGATATACTAATTTTTGCTAAGCATCTACTCCATACATGACTTGATTGTCAGGCAAAAACTAATCAAATGACAGTCTCAACACAAAATTCTCCACCATTATAATTCTCATTATTATGGGAAGAGGGTCAAATGTTACATGCAGAGAGATTATTTTTGTATTCAGCACTGTTAGGGGGCCCGAATTTGGGTGCCCCTAATGGCTCAAATTTCCTTTTCAGGTAAAAAAAAAAACAAAAAAAAAAAAACAAAGTTATCAAAACTGGAAAATTTGAGCCATTTGAGCCACAGTTTTTAGGGCCACTAATCATTTTCCTTTTGTATTTTGAACTCTTGATGTTCATATTGTAATGAAACAAACTTATGGAAAATTATTTACAACCCTCTTGTTAGACAAAAACTAATAGGAAAATTAAAACAAAATAAAATAATATGTGTATGTTTTGGAATATAAATGTCATGTTGCACAAGGTAATTGAATCATCATGCCACATCAAAATTAAGAAATTGTTTGGAATGTACTAAAAAAGTGCACTTATTTATCTTTTTATCTTTTTTGGATTATATCATTTATTTATTTTTTTATTAAAAAGTCAAAAAAGTATACCTACTTAAACCATTTCAAACAACCCAAAATTAGACAGGCACTATTACATACTGTTTTTTTTAACATTTTTTTTTTTTTATCATGTATAAGCAGCAACATTAGGGGACACACCATATCACTTTCAAATGTTTTGCATCTTATCATTCCAACTCCAAGGGCCTAAACTTTAAATTAAGTTTTTCGAAAGTTATTATCACTGCATGCGCTTGATGATGTATGTTCCATTGTGACCATAATTAATAAATATAATACTAACCCTCCAATTATAACGTATTTTCATGCATATTCGAATTCGTGTGCATGTGCTATATATTTTTTTTTGACTAGTTTAGTAGATTCTATTTCAGGTAAGAAGACCAAAATATCCTCAATTTCTCCTGCCCCCTATTAATATTGATATTTAATGTTGATTGTCATTATGTTTTGGTAGTTCTCATAAATCAGGATGTTGACTATTATTATATTCATATTAATTTGAAATGAATTTTTATCATTGTGTTGTCAATTACATGATGTGAATATTCACATCATTATATTTACATTAATTTGAAATGAATTTTTATCATTGTGTTGTCAATTAAATGATGTGAATATTCATACTAAAACATACGAATGTGAACGTTCACATCACTATATGTTGTGAATAAGAATGTGTTAATGAACGTTATTTTTGATGTGTTGTCAATTAAAAATAAGAAGGTTCACATATTATGAACGTTCACATCATTACATTAGATGAGAGAGAATTTTTCGAAAAGGTGTTGTGAATGTTTACATTAGATGAGAGATAATGTTCACATTATTTTTAATTTGTTGTCAATTAAAAATATATTCACATTATATAATAATATAAATATTATTTAATTTGTGTATGAAATTTCCTATGCCTTGCTCTTTTCCTTTCTCTCTCTTCCCCCAATATTAAATATCAACATTAAATATAAGGACATAAGAGTCTAAGAAAATAGTGTAAATCAATAAAAATGACTTTATGGAATAAAAGTATAAATACATGAGATTAAGTGGGTTAAAAAATTCTTTCATGGATTTCTTGGATTAGAACACTTCTAAATGAGATTTATCAATAAAAATTCAATTATTTAATCTCAAAATATTATGTGATATTATTTATGAAGTATTTTAAATCAATAGTATAGTAGAAAATTTTATGTGTAAGATACACAAAGTCAATTTTATGTGTAAGATACACAAAGTCACTTTTATTAGGTAGTTGGAAGATAAATAATGACTCACATATTGTGTATTGTGATTTCTCATTTGTTGAGTGTGTCACATAGACAATGTCATATGGGCAGGCCGACCCTGAGTTATTAGGGGCTTAAGGCAAATTTTTTAAATTGGGCCCTTCATATATCATTACCTAAAAAAAAAAAAATTGTTTGAATAAAACAAAAAGGATAAAAATTTATTTCTATTGCAATACAATTTAACAAAATTTAGATAACAACTATATATATAATAATTGAATTTCAATTAGTTGAATCGAATCTTTATTTTTTATCTTAGCAATGCTATAAGAACTAAAACTAATTAGGAGTAAGGATGAGAATTTTCAATATAACTCAAGCAATATATAAAATTAGCAAGTTAGGGTTGACTATTTTCCAATATAAATCCAAGTATGACATGACTCAATAACATGAATTATTAGTTATATATTTTAATGTTCACTAAGAGATGCCATGAATTTTTTTTAATCTTTTATTTAACTCCATCTAACTGGATAAAAAAATATGTAAAATAATAATTAAGGCAAATATATTTTTTTTATTATTTAAGATATGTATTTTTTTTTTGTTACATATTTTATAGTCAATCTAGTAAAAAAGTGCACTTATTTATCTTTTTATCTTTTTTGGATTATATCATTTATCTATTTTTTTATATATATTTTTATAAAAAGTCAAAAAAATATACTTACTTAAATCATTCCAAACAACCCCAAAGTTAGACATGCACTATTATATACTCTTTTTTTTATTATTATTATTTATTATTATTTTTATTATGTATAAGCAGCAACATTAGGGGACACACCATATCACTTTCAAATGTTTTGCATCTTATCATTCCAACTCCAAGGCCTAAACTTTAAATTAAGTTTTTCAAAAGTTATTGGTGCTGTTTGGTGTAGCTGTTAAAACAGATTATAGCTTATAGCTTAACAGATTATAGATTATGACTTTAATCAGAAGCTGTTAACCTGTTTGGTATAGCTGTTGGATTATAGATTTAAGTTGCTGAGTAGTGTTTGTTAAATAAGCTGTGAAGTAGCTTTTTCAATTAATTTTTATTTTTTATTATTCACTATTTATCTACATTTTTCATAAAAAATAATAATAATATTTTATAGTCCATTTGGGACTTTTTCTATTTTTAAAAAAATAAAAAATAAAAAAATCTAAGAGTATAACCATGAATTAATATGTCCACAGCAGAAGCTGATAATCAGAAGCAAGGGGTGAGCAGCTTCTCAGAATCAGCTTTTTTGACTTAAAATAAGCTGTTAGAATCAGAAGCTGTTTGAAATAAGTTTAACCAAACAGTCCAAAATAACTTTTTTAAAGCCAGAAACCAGAAGCTGGCTCAAATAAGCCCTACCAAACACCCCCATTATCACTGCATGCGCTTGATGATGTATGTTCCATTGTGACCATAATTAATAAATATAATACTAAACCTCCAATTATAACGTATTTTCATGCATATTCGAATTCGTGTGCATGTGGGAGTATGAGAGGGAGATAGGCCCTACGCTCTCTAACTAGGGTAATTATTTAAGAGTACTTTTGTGATAAATTTTTTTTTTTGTAAGAGTTTTATTTTATTTAGGAGTCTTTTGAAAAGTTGGTAAAAAGTCAATTTTTAACTTTTTACCCATTTTATGTCACATCACCTCTCGTATAACTTATCTATAAAAAGACAAAATAAGCTTAAAAAGTCAAAAAATTAATTTTTTACCAACTTTTCAAAACACCCGTTAATCTATATATATATATATATATATTTTTTGTGTGACTATTTTAGTAAATTCTATTTCAAGTAAGAAGACCAAAACACCCTCAATCTCTCATGTCCCCTATTAATGTTGATATTTAATGTTGATTGTCGTTATATTTTGATAGTTCTCATACATCAGGATGTTAACTGTTATTATATTCATATTAATTTGAAATGAATTTTTATCATTGTGTTGTCAATTACATGATGTGAATATTCACATCACATAATTGAAATAAATATTCACATTAATTTAAAATGAATTTTTATCATTGTGTTGTCAATTAAATGATGCGAACATTCATATTAAAACATACGAATGTGAATGTTCACATCACTACATGTTGTGAATAACAATGTGCTGTCAATTAAAAATATAATGAACGTTATTTTTGATGTGCTGTCAATTAAAAATAAGAAGGTTCACATATTATGAACTTTTACATCATTACATGAGATGAGAGAGAATTTTTCGAAAAGGTGTTGTGAATGTTCACATTAGATAAGAGATAATGTTCACATTATTTTTAATGTGTTGTCAATTAAAAATATATCAACATTATATAATAATATAAAATAATAATATCAATGTTATTTAATTTATGTATGAAATTTCCTATGCCTTGGTCTTTTCCCTTCTCTCTTATCCCCCAACATTAAATATAAAGACATAAGAGTGTAAGAAAATAGTGTAAATCAAAAAAAATGACTTTATGAAATAAAAGTATAAATACATGGGATTAAGTGGGTTAAAAAATTCTTTTATGGACTTCTTGGATAGAACACTTCTAAATGAGATTTATCAATAAAAATCTAATTTTTAATCTCAAAATATTATGTGATATTATTTATGAAGTATTTTAAATCAATAATATAGTAGAAAATTTTACGTGTAAGATACACAAAGTCACTTTTATTAGGTAGTTGGAAGATAAATAGTGACTCACATAGTGTGTATTGTGATTTCTCATTTGTTGAGTGTGTCACATAGACAATGTCATATTGGCAGGGCCGGCCCTGAGTTATTAGGAGCTTAAGACAAATTTTTTAAATTGGGCCCGTTATATATCATTACCTAAAAAAAAAAATTGTTTGGGTAAAACAAAAATGATAAAAATTTATTTCTATTGCAATACAATTTAACAAAATTTAGATAACAAGTATATATATAATAATTGAACTTCAATTAGTTGAATTGAATCTTTATTTTTTAGCTTAGCAATGCTATAAGAACTAAAATTAATTGGGGATAAGGATGAGAATTTTCGACATAACTCAAGCAATATATAAAATTAGCAAGTTAGGGTTGACTATTTTTCAACATAAATTCAAGTATGACATGATTCAATAACATGAATTATTAGTTATTATATTTTAATGTTTACTAAGAGACACCATAACATTTTTTTAATCTTTTATTTAACTCCATCTAATTGAATAAAAAAATATGTAAAATAATAATTAAGGCCAATATCTTTTCTTTATTTAAGGTATGTATTTTTTTGTTACCTATTTTATAGTCAATCTAGTAAAAATATATAGTAATAAGGTACCATTTTTTTTAATTAGAAAAATGCAATTGAATTGAAATCATACATTCTATGAATAATTTCATTTAATATAAATAAATTTTATAAAATTCAACTTATGAGAAAAATTTTAGGTTGTGTTTGGTAGAGCTTTAGAATTATAATTTGATAATAGAGTTATATTTGGAGTTTGTGAGTTTTAGAATTATGATTTGAATGTGAAAAATTTGTTTGGTTATGAATTTTAAAAAGAGTTTAAATTGAGTGATGTGACATATAATATTAAAAAGTGGGTGTTTTGAATAGTGAATGTGGAATTAATTTTCTAAAACTGTAACCAAGCAACACACTCAAACTAAGGAGTAGAATTAAATTTCAAAAATACTACCAAACAGAGCCTTAATCTCTCCATACACTTGCTAAGTTATTTTTAACTAAAAGTGAAAGTTTTCACATTAAACATCAGTTGGACACGAATCAAAATAACACCATATGACAACATGAAAATAAATGGATTGAGCTAATATTGAAGTAATTATGAAATAATACGACATGATACACACCTCTGATTGGGGGCCCTAAATTTTGTTCAAAATTGGGAGCCCGAGGCGACCACCTTGATAGCATCACCCAGTGGCGGAGCCATAGTGGGTCCAGGGGGTCACGTGCCCACCTGGGTTTTGGAATAAATTTTTTTTTTTTTTGGGGCAAACATAAAGACAATATTTTAAATAAAAAAATTATAAAATATTATTTAGAGTGAAATATTAATGACATTTTTAAAATTATGAGAATAATAGTGGTTATTTTTTTTTATTAAAAATAAAGATATTACGATAAGTCATATTATTATCTATGAAAATTTCAATACAATGGTGATGTCTATTATTATTGATATACAATTAAAATTTATCTCAATGAAGATATGGAATTTATTGAATTGTTAATTACATTTGACATTTGGGATCATCCTCTATATGCTTCTTTACTATTGGTTGGTGATATCATATGCCAATGATGACGTGGTATTACTATTATATTGAATTTTTACTGAAATTTTGTATAAGAAAATACTTTATCATTATATAATTTATTTTAAAACTTTATCCATGACTTTTTTTTTTTTTTTTATATTGTCCATGTTATACTAGTTACAAATAATATATATATATCTTTCTTGAAGTCAATTGTAAAAATTTATGTAAAATATTTTTGTAAAAATTTTCAATTAATTAATAAGTGTCCCCTCCCATTTAATTTCTTGGCTTCGCCACAGGCCTCACCTTAGGGTCGGCCCTGCATATGGGTGTTGTTTGGTATAATTTATTTGAGTTGCTAGGTTCTTTTATTCTTCAAAATTGTTCCAGACTATTACAGTTTTTACTTACAATTTATAGGCATAAAATAGCTTAAATAAGCTATAACTTGAGAGTAGGGAAGAAAGCTGCAGCTGTATCTGTGTGGTTACTGCTAGTGCTATTTGTGCAAGGCTTTTCTTGGGTTTATTCTCTAGTTTTGCTTGCCTTTTCTCTCTTGAGGGTTTTGCAAGTGTATTTTGTATTATTTTTGGCTACTCTATTGAATGTTCTTGTTTCCTCATGTGGCAAATGAACATTCCTTTGTGTGGTTTATTTTAGGATGATTCTCTTTATAGTTTGTTTAGTTTAGTTTATTTGTTTGGTTTTGTTTCTCTTGCATAGCTCTAGTTTTTTTAGTTTGCTTTTGTAAAGCCTGGGGAATGCCCCTTCTACATCTCTAATGTTTTTCTTGTTTATTTTCTTTGCTGATTAGTTTTTAATGATGTTTGGAAGTATACTTACAAATCAAGATCAAGTTTTGAATTTTTTTTCTTGAACTAATAGTTAGTTCTAGTTGCAAATCAAGATTGAGTGTTATTTATTTTATTGTTTTTGTGGACTCCACGATAGTTCATTTTAGAATTTGATATGATGGTTTTTTTGTTATACCTAATGGCTTATATTATTAAAGTTGTTTGATGGATATATTTGGATTTATAATATAAATTGTTTAGTGAATTTTTTTGTGAAGTGATGTATAATAGCTAGTGGATTGCTTAGTACAATTAAAAGGCTATTGGGATATGAGTAGGGATATTTGTGAAATAATAATTGAAATTGAAATATAAAATATGGAACAAGTTTAGTGACGAATTTGTTTTGTCATTTGTATTTGTTATTATAACAAAGTGATTATTCGTCGCTAATAAACAAAATTTATTGCAGTTTATATATGGAAATTTTCATTGATTTTGTTGTTTGGTGGTGAAATATATTTCGTCACGTATATATTTCGTCACGTATATATTTAGTAGCCCAAAATTACAGAATTGGCGACTAAATAATGGATTTAGTCGCCAAAAGTGACCTCAATTTTTTTTTTAGTAAATAATTTATTTTTTATATAAATTATATTGAATAAAAATAATTATATATATATATAGTTTTATATTAATACGGGTCAATATACTATATAAATAATATATATTACATATATATTCATATGGTGTTGTAGTGGCATAGTGGAGGGAGTGTGTTGTTAAAGGTTTAGAATGTGGGATAGGTTGGTGGTTCGAATCTCAGAAAAAGCAAAAAAGTTGGTATTTTTTTTTTTTTCACGGAAGCACCTTTGGCGACTAAACGGTTTAGTCGGCGATTCAGTGAGTATTGGCGACTAAAGGATTAGTCGCTAAATGTATGATTTTCAAAAGTGTAAATCACTATTGGCGACTAAAACTTTGGTCGCTAAAGACCTGTTTTTTGCCGACTAAAAAAGTTTTAGTCGCCAATACCTCCGATGACCATGAATTCGCGACAAAAGCGGCGACTAAAAATTTTAGTCAGGGAAACTAAAAAGTCGACTTCTGGCGACTAAATTTAGTCGCCAAAGGTGATTTTTCTTGTAGTGAAGGTTGAGTTTTTATATTCTTAATGAAATTTTGTAGCTCTTTTTCAGTGGGATGTGTAAATTATAAGAACATCCTTGACAGATTTCACCTATGTGAGCATGAAAGTGGGGTCGCTTTTTATGAAAACAAGGCTTATTCTCAAATATGCTCATGAAAATTGGGATAAACACAAGGCTGTAATGTGCTGGCTATTAAAAACTCATGTTAACACCTGGATTATTATGTGTGAGCAGTAATACTTTATTTCCTCTAAGTTGTCATAGTTCAAGTCTAAGACCACTACTAACTCTGGAGTACAGGTTATTGTTTTACTAATGAAGGTTTAATGCAGAGCACACCTTCATGATGCATACTAGTCTATCTTTGTTTGGTAATCTCTCTTGTCCTTGTTGATATTAAAATGAGTGGGGGATTGTTGGACCATTTTAATATCTTTTATTTATTTATTTATATATTTTGTTCATGAATCTTCTTTTGTCTTGTTCATGAATCTCATCTTGTTCATGAATGGAGATTCATTATTTTGGTATCCTTTTGTCTTGTTCATGAATGAAGATTAATTGGAGTTCATGAACTTAGTGGTGAGTTGATATTTGGGGACTTTCCATTTTTTCTAGTTAATGGTCATTATTATTTTTTAGTGTAAATTGTAAGGTCCTAGTGGACTATAAATAATTCCTCTCATCTACTCTTTTCTACACCAACTATTGTTTATACTTGAGAGATTATTAGCAAAGAATGGCGTTTTTCTTGGTGGAGTTTTGGGTTCACCATCTTGTGCAGAGTTGTCCTAAACCATATGACAAGTGGTCGGGCTATTGTATCTTGGAGGGGACAAGTTATAGTTTTGTAACTGCTGTATCGTTATTCGGGTTCTTCCTACCGCAATGAGCTTGATCTTCTTAAAGAAAACGAGATATTCGTACCTCAACTTGATCTACTTGTATCTCATTTTCTTTACATTATTTATCAATAAAATATAATTTTTCTGATATTTCCACTAATATTTTTAATCATCAATTTTCAACTTATAATAAATTATATTCAACACACTCATGATAATAGAGCATCTAATAATTTTTCCTTTGTGCTAGCTAGTAGCTATTGGAGTAACAAGTATACAAGTAGGATTAGACTTTTCTCAAGTTGAAGAGAAGTTTGGTTTAGTTTGGTACAGTTAGGCTTGTGAGTTACATTATGGTCCTGTTTCAGTTATTGGAATTGTTTATCTTGAAGACAAACTAAGTGCATAGATCATTTACAACAAAAAATGAGATTGATGTAATATTCGTAATTACATAATTTTATCATATTTATTTTAAAAATTAGACAATTATTTCCAAAATAATATTTTTTTTAGGACAAATTTGATAAAATTATGAATCAATTAATTTTTTTTAATAAATAATTTATACAATAAATATTTATAAAATAAACAATTTAAATTATTAAAGTTACGAGTATAATCGGATCAAACTGGACTTCTTTTCAACCGGAGAGAAGATGGCTCCTAAAAGTAAGGTAACCATTAAATGATAGTTGATCGATGTAGCTTTTCAAGTTGTGCGTGCATTAAAGGATCCAAGTGGCTTTCATGGATTCACCTCCTATTGGCACATACCCACTAACATTAGTTTAAGCATTTAATTAGAATCCAATTAGGATGGAATATGACAAAAAAACCTAGATTGGTTTCCATCGTGACCTAATTAACACACATCTTATTAAAAGGTTATGTTATGGGATATAGGGAGATGATAAGCCAAAAATGAGTTTTGCAAACTTGAAAGTTGATTTTTACCAAAACGAGGCCACTCAAAAGGCCTTTCCCTTTGATGGGCACTGCTTCTAAATTAAAGTAGAAACTAAAGGCCTTTTTCCCTTTAAGGGACAATTGTAAAATTAGGTCATTTCCTTTTTTCAGTGTAGATGTCAAGTTAGATTTTAGGGTAAGATGTTAGCACGTAGTGAGTATTTTTTTACATTTGCTGTTTCATATTGTTAGGTTTGATGTTCAATTTGTCACTTATTAATGTGTACGTTATCTGTGGCTAGTAGGTTAACCAACCCAAATAGATTATGATGATATAAGGTTGTAACAAACAGAGTCGAGTCAAGTAGTACATTATTTAAACTTGGTTTAAAAACTTAACAAAATTTAACATGTGTCAAAACTTGACCTGTTGATCTTTCAACTCAAATCCAAACAAATTTTAAACGTGTCTAACTCGAATAGCTTCCATTTGGTTTGGTTTTTGAAATAAATTTTGAATTTTGGGTTGTATTTTAAAAGATAAGTTGTTGAAAAGAATTTTGAAAGTTGAAAATTTATTTTGTTATGAGTTTTGAAAATAATTTTTGAATGATTTGTAGTTTTTTTTATTATTATTTGAATAGGTGGGTATGAGAGAAAATTTGATTGATTAATATGTGGAATGTGAAAGAATGAGATAAGAGAGAGGAGAGAGAAAAAATAATGGATTGATTTATTATTTTTTTTTAAAAAGTGAGGGAGAGAGGAGAGAGAAAATTGAGTTTTGAATTGTATTTTAAAAACTAGTTAACCAAACAAACTTTTAAATTTTTTCATCCAAATCATGTTTTAAAAATCAAATCAAACATTACCTTAATTTTTTTTTTTTTATTGTAACATATATACCTAAGTCGAACTCAAATAATTTGATTCATTTTATAAAAGAAAAACAGCAATACAAGCAACCTAAAACTACTAGTCAAAAAAAAAAGAAAAAGAAAGCAATCTAAAACTGCAATATAAAAAGAGAAAAGTTAAGGATTATGAAAAAAATTTCATGAAAATGATGATGAAAGATTTATGATTTTTGGATTACCTTGATTAGTGTGTGGTGCTTTATTCTAAATGTAATCCAAATATCACAAACCTTTCATGATTATTTTCATGAAAAATTTTTCATAATACCTACCATTACTGATATATAAATACTTGACATGGGCGACATGCCACAACTTCCATACCAGAAAAGAAAAAAACAAAAAACAAACACATTTTCATGGCAACTTAAACTCTCCTCCCACAACTTTGGCATCTCAATCTCTCTCTCTGCAACTCATCTCTCTCCTCATTTGAGTTCTTCGACTTCATATCCCACCTCACAGTTCACAGTGCTTATCATTTTTCCTCGAAGATGGCTAGCGAAAAAGAATCGTGTGGCGGGTTGGAATGGACCACGAAAAAGCCCGATGGGACGACGAAGAAGTTGGAGCCAGAATCTGGGTTGGCCCACAGAGCCTTCATGAGATTGAAGGGTTTGATTTTAAGGTTTTTATCAAAGATTTGGAGGTTCCTGGAAAAGGCTTGGAATTTAGGTGTCTCTGAGCCCAAAAAGGTTATTCATTGTCTCAAAGTAGGACTGGCTCTGTCTCTCGTCTCATTGTTTTACTATATGAGGCCTTTGTATGATGGTGTTGGCGGGAATGCTATGTGGGCAGTTATGACCGTTGTGGTTGTTTTTGAATACACAGTGGGTAGGTATCTTCATTGCTAATATGCTTATTTTTCTTTTTTTGTTCATGTATTCTTTATCGAATCGGACTGTCTTATTCCGGTGTGAAAAACCCACTAAAATGCCGAAAAAAAAAGGGGTCTTTTTTTTAAAAAAACTAGTCGTAGAACTAGTGACCTGCTCAAACCGGGGGTCTTTACAATTTTTTTTGAATGTTGAATTGAAATTAGGGGCATTGTGTAATATATAAAAAAAACTTGGCAAAAACATACATATAAAATAGAGATTTTGTAGAAGGTTGGAGGGCCAGGACCCCCTGACCCCCCTGCCTCTGCCCTTGATTCTATCCCAGTTCAATTCTGATTGACTTGACAATTTAACCAGCAACCCTTGAATCGATTTTTTCATTTTTGTAAAACAGTTTGAACCAGTGGCTGAACTGGTGACTTGCTCAAACCGGTCACAATTCACCATGCTGGTTGGGTTGAAAACCCCTCTACATATTCGATCATGGATTGAACCAATACAACTCTTGACCCCGGTCTCTTTTCTTGTTTAATTAACGGTCACTGACAAAAATAACTGCATACCTTATGTTGAGTACTAAATTTTTCAGGAAAATTTCGGCTGAGACTTAAAATTCACTTTTATTGCAGGTGCAACACTCTGCAAAAGCATCAACAGAGCAACTGGAACTTTTCTTGCCGGTTGTCTGGGTATCGGTGTTCATTGGATTGCAACTCAATCTGGAGCAAAATTTGAGCCAGTGATTGCCGGAGTGTTTATTTTTATTCTCAGTGTGTACACATTCGATCATCTCTCTGTCTTTTTTATTTTTTATTTCCAGACTTTGCAGTGCTCAAAATGACAATTCGTCCTTTTTTTACAGCTTCAACAGCAACTTTCTCGAGATTTATTCCATCGTTCAAAGCAAGGTTTGACTACGGTGCCATGATCTTCGTCCTCACCTTCAGTTTGGTGTCGGTCTCAGGCTATCGTGTAGACAGATTGTTCGAAATGGCACATCATAGAGTGGCAACGATTGTCATCGGAACCACCATCTGCATTCTTACAAGCATGATCTTTTGCCCCGTCTGGGCAGGCAAAGAGCTTCACTTTCTCATAAATCGAAACATGGAAAAACTTGCAGATTCCTTGGATGGTATGCATATAAAATCCCAATCATACGTGCATTGATAATGAACATACCGATACCAAACATTAACTTTGCAAAGGAAATTGAAATTCAGGATGTGTAGCAGAGTACTTCAACGACGATGGAAATGCGAACAAGCAAGATTCCACAAAAAAAGATTCCGGGAAAATGCTGCGAGGTTACGAATGTGCACTTAATTCAAAGGCGTCGGAGGAAACCATGGTATGTCCCCTGATCATTCTGGTCAAGTGTTAACAAAAATTTAATATCCAAACACAACCTCAAAAGTTTATTTTTAGTAATTTCATATGTTTCCTGCAGGCGAATTTTGCGAGATGGGAGCCCGCACACGGGCCCTTCAATTTCCGGCATCCATGGAAACAGTACCTCAAGATTGGCGCTGCAATGCGCAACTGCGCTTTCTGCATTGAGTCTTTTAATACTTGCATCAACTCAGAAATTCAGGTAAAACCACTAGTCTTGAAAATGAATTCATCTTCAAATGAGGTTACGCTATTAGGATTGTAAACGAATTGAGCCCAGGTAGTATATTGTTTAAATTTGACTTCAAAACTTAATAAGTTTCAAAATGTATTCAAATTTTGACTTATTTGCCTTTCGAGCTGAACACAAATGAGTCAAACTCAAGTAACTTGATTTGTTTTACAGTCACCAAAATAAAGCTTGTTTTCCATTGAGGACGAACACCAGAAAACGCAAAAAATATTTTTCCAAAAAATGTTTTCCTGTTTTCGATGGAAACAAATGAAGCATTAGCAATATGCTGTTATATGCCGTTAAAAAAAAATATGCCGTTGCTCCAAATTCTTGCACCACCACAGGTACCAGAGTTTCTAAAGAACAGCTTCAGTGATGTTTGCATTAGACTGAGCTCTCATTGTTCCAAAGTCTTGAAAGAATTGTCAGTGACAATGAAAACCATGACAAAGTCATCTGCCACAGATTTATTGGTTTCCGAAATGAACTTCGCAGTTCAAGAGCTTCAAAATGACCTAAAAGCCCTTCCCAACTGGCTACTTTTGGACTCCCTACCCGCGAATAATGAAAAAGAAGAGCCAAACACAGAACAGTTGATAGTACCTCTCACAGAGATTCTTCCACTGGCCACAGCAATATCTTTGCTGATCGAAATAACAGCAAGAATAGAAGGAATTGTTGATGTTGTCGACAAGCTAGCAGATTTAGCTGAATTCAAGCCTGCAGATGATAAGAAATCCGAACAAAAGAAAATAGACGATCAAACAATGAAAATCCTTGAAAAGATCTGAGTTCGTCATGAACAAGTCTATCCTTCGGTTGTTTTCCCATCAAACTGGGAAAACTTCTCTGTTTGGTCACTGAAACTGTGAAGTGTACACCATAGAGTAACAAACTTGCATGACAACACAATGCACCAACTTTTAGTGTGTGTTTTCTCCACCATGCAAATGCAATCTACATATACAATGTGTTCCATCGTTAAGTGTCATTAATTCATGATCCTGAATAAATTATGTTATCACCACTCAGTTGCAACTTGCTGGAAAATCTGATTGTAAGTTTCAAAACTTGTAATTGACTAAGAATTTGAAACCAAATCAATTTCTTACTGTTACAAACTGTTTCATATAAAACTCTTTTAATATATTTTATTATATATATTCTATTATTATCTCTAATGGCAATAAACATGTGAAACTGTTAGGCCAAATAAAACCTGATACATTTTCATTAAAATTCTTATTATTATTCAATTTGAGTGTTGGAGATTCAAGACCTTCACTCCTATTTATACCCAACAGTTTTCCAAAGCTTGAGGAAAAAAGAACATCCTCTCCTATTCCCAGGAAAAAAATTCTGTTTTATTCAAAAGCTCCCTTTTCTGTTATTTCCTATTTGTGGGCAATTCCAGTTCGAGACGTGGTTCTTATGTGAGAATTAAAATAATTTTAATTCAGAAAGAGAAATACCTTCTGTCATGATATTTAAGCCTTTGAAACAAAACCCACTCACAGAACACTTTTACAGAACCATATGGGAAAAGTAAAAGGAACAGAGTTTCAAGTCTATTCTATTCACAAAACAACAACATTTGTGTTTAATGGCTATCACAGGCATATATATAGATAGGCTTGGACCCATATCCAAGTGTAACTCCTTATAACTTCCCACCATCAGGGAAGTTGTAAGGTCCCATGAAACCACCATATGGTATAGTGAACAGACGTTAGTTACCCATTAACCATTAAACTAATTAAATATATATAATAAATATATATAATATAAATAACTAAATAAATAAAACAAACATGTGGCATATGGGCCATTTTATAGATATTCTTACATTCTCCCACTTGGCACATATAACACACGTTGTTGACTGTCGGGTAACTAACTAATTTATTATGACCATTAAATAAAAATACCCAAACCTTAGAGTTATAATACACAAATCATGGCAGTTATACTCTATCAATTAAGTATTTCCTTCCATGTATTACATTTGGTATGTTTGGTAACGTTTACGTTTTCAGTTTATATTTATAAAAATTTTATAAACTGATTTTTGTTTATTTTTTGTTTATTTTTATAAAAACATAAACTACAAACGCGTTTGGTAATTGACAAAATGTTTAAAAAAAATTTAAAATATAAAAAAGAGTGAGAAATGGCAAGTGGTGGCAAGCGGCGGCGGAAGACGGTGGTGGAAAGTGGTGACGGTGGGTGGTGGGTAGTTGGTGGTGGTGGGTGGTGGTGGGTGGGTGGTAGTGGTAGGTGGGTGGGTAACGGTGGCGGGTGATGGGTGGTAGCGAGTGGTTGGCGGTGGCGGGTGGTGGGTGGTGGTAGCAGCTGGGTGGCGGATGGCAGGTAGTGGTGGGTGGTGGCGGGTGGGTGGTGGCGGGTGGGTGGTGGGTGGTGATGGTGGGTGGGTGACGGTGGCAGGTGGTAGCGAGTGGGTGGTGATGGTGGGTGGGTGACGGTGGCAAGTGGTAGCGAGTGGGTGGTGGTGCTGGTGGTGGTGGCAGGTGGGTGGTGGGTGGTGGCGGGTAGGTGGCGAGTGGTGGTTGTGGTGGTAGGTGGGTGGGTGACGGTGGCGGGTAGTAGGTAGTAGCGAGTGGGTGGTGGTGGTGGTGGTGGGTAGTGGCAGGTGGGTTGCGGGTGGTTGGTGGGTGGTGGTGGCGGGTAGGTGACAAGTAGCTGGTGGTAGTGGGTGGCTGGTGGTGGATGGTGGTGGCAGGTGGGTAGTGGTGGTGGATGGTGGTGGTGGTGGGTGTGGGTGGGTGACGGTAGTGGGTGGCGGTAGGTGGTGGCGGGTGGGTGGTGATAGTGGGTGGGTGGGTAGGTGACGGTGGCGAGTGGTGGGTGATAGCGAGTGGGTGGTGGCGGCGGGTGGTGGGTGGTTGGTGGGTGGGTGGTGGCGGGTAGGTGGCGGGTGGTGGGTGGGTGGGTGACGGTGACGGGTGGTAGGTGGTGGGTGGTGGGTGGCGGGTGGGTGATGGGTGATGGTGGTGGTGGTAGTGGTGGTGGTGGTGGTAGTGGGTGGTGGGTGGTGGTGGCGGATGGGTGGCAGGTGGCTGGTGGTGGCAGGTGGCTGGTGGGTGGTGGTGGCAAGTAGGTGGCGGGTGGTGGTGGCGGGCGGTGGATGGTAATGGCGGGTGATGGGCGGTGGCGGGTGGATGGCAGGTGGGTGGTGGTGGTGGTGGCGGCGAGAGGTGGGTGGTGGTGGCGAGTGGATGGCAGGTGGGTGATGGGTGGTGGTAGCTGGTGGGTAGCGATGGCGGGTGGTGGGTGGTGGTGACAGGTGGGTGATGAGTGGTGGCGGCAGGGGGTGGGTGGTGGGTGGTGGTGGCGGAAGACGGTGGTGGAAAATGGTGGCGGGTGGTAACTAGTGTTGGGTGGTAAAAAAAAAAAAACTGAAAACTCAAAATAGAAACATATTTTTTGTGTTTTCATTTTTTGGCCAAATTTATAAACTGAGACCACTGATTTATAAATCAAAAATTTTACTAAACAAGTTTTTATTTGAGGTTTTTAAATTTTTGTAAATATAAACAGAAAACTGAAAACGTAAGTGTTACCAAACGGCACCATTGTATCACACTCTCAACTTTATGTGGTATCATTCTTTATGAATAACTTCTAATAAGTTATTCTGGGTCCAATGATCCCTATGGATCAATAGTCCCAATGGACTGCATAGCATCACAAATACTTTAGGTGCACAAAATGATGTTTTTTACTAATAATAATCAAAATGTCATGACAAAACAAAATAAAACAACAACTAGAAAAATTATTGAGCTAACCAATCAGTCACATGCCCTGAACGTGTTTTAAAAACACCTTTACAGAAAGACTTTTGGTCATGGGATCTGCAACCATCATATTGGTACTAATATGCTCAATGCTGACTTCTTGTTTCTTAACACGGTCTCGAACAGCAAGATACTTTATGCCAATATGCTTGCTTCGGCTACCACTTTTGTTGTTGTTAGAGAAGAAAACCGCAGCCGAATTATCACAGTAAACCTTTAATGGCCTAGAAATTGAATCCACAATTCGAAGCCCTATGATAAAATTCCTTAACCAAATAGCCTGTGAGGTTGCTTCAAAACATGCTATAGACTCTGCTTCCATTGTTGACGATGCAATTATTGTCTCTTTGGCGCTCTTCCATGAAACAGCACCACCTGCTAGCAGATAGACATATCCTAAAGTGGATTTTCTGGAATCTTGACAACCCGCAAAATCTGAGTCTGAATATCCAAGCAGCTCAAGACAGTCAACATGCTTGTAAGTAAGCATGTAGTCCTTGGTTCCCTTTAAGTACCTCATGATTTTCTTTGCAGCCTTCCAATGTTCCATTCCTGGTTTACTTTGGTATCTTCCAAGCATCCCAACTGCAAATGCAATATCAGGTCGCGTACAAACTAGAGCATGCATTAAACTGCCTACGGCAGATGCATAGGAAATGCTAACCATTTGTTCATTTTCCAAATCATTTTCGGACATTGATTTAAACTGAATTTGTCACCCTTTAAAATGGGCGCTGCATTAGGAGTGCAATCACTCATCTTGAATTTCTCCAAAACTCTTTCAATGTAGGCTTTATAAGACAGTCCTAATGTCCTTTTGGACCTATCTCTGTGAATCTCTATGCCAATGACATAAGAAGCTTCACACATATCCTTAATTTCAAAATTTTGGGAAAGAAATTGTTTAGTATCATGCAACAATCCCAAATCATTAGATACAAGTAAAATGTCATCCACATATAGAATTAGAAAAATGTATTTGCTCCCACTAACCTTAAGGTATATACAGTTGTCCACAACATTTTCCGTAAAACCATATGAAGTAATAACATTGTGGAACTTTAAATACCACTGTCGGGAAGCTTGTTTTAGTCCATATATGGATTTCTTGAGCTTGCAAACTAAGTGACTATCTTTATCAGAACAAAAACCTTTAGGTTAATTCATGTATACTTCTTCCTCAAGATCCCCATTTAAAATGTCGTTTTCACATCCATTTGATGTAGCTCTAAATCAAAATGAGCTACTAATGCCATGATAATTCGAAATGAATTCTTCTTAGAAACTGGAGAAAATGTATTATGATAATCGATGCCTTCTTTTTGAGTGAAACCTTTAGCTACGAGTCTGGTTTTATATCGTTCGACATTGCCATTTGAGTCTTTCTTGGTCTTATAGACCCATTTACAGCCAACCGCTTTAACTACTTCAGGCAACTCGACAATTTCTCAAACTTGATTCTTAGCCATAGATTCCAACTCTTCCTTCATGGCATCATACCATAATTTAGAATCATCCCTATTCATGGCATTGGAAAATGAAATAGGATCATCTTTAGGTCCGACGTCAAAATCAGACTCCATTGAGTATACTAAATAATCACCAGAAATTGCTAACTTTCTAGCTCATGAGGATCTCCTTAATTCTGTAGTCTTAATTGGGACTTGAGCTACAGGCTCTATGTTGACTTGTTCCTCTTGTGGTGAAAGTTCTTGAATTTGTTGATTTTCAAGAATATCGGGTTGATTATCTTGAAAGACAACCAATTCACCTATATTCATGGGTGTTGTATCTAGATCCCATGATTCCTTCCACTCTATCTTTCGAGGATAACTCCCATTAGGGTCAACTTCCTCAATAAACTTAGCATTTCTGGCTTCAACAATTCTAAGTGAATTTGAAAGACAATAAAATCTGTAACCCTTGGAGTTTTCTGCATAGCCTATGAAAAACCACTAACTGTTCTGGGGTCCAATTTCTTTAAATGTGGGTTATACACCCTCACTTCAACTGGACAATCCCAAACGTGTAAGTGTCTTAAACTTGGCTTCCATCATTTCCATAACTCAAACGGTGTTTTGGGAACAACCTTGGATGAAACCCTGTTTAAGATATACACAGCGGTTTTCAAAGTTTCACTCCATAAATTTATAAACACATTAGAATATCTAAGCATGCTCCTTACCATGTCCATAAGTGTTCGGTTCCTTCTTTCAGCAACACCATTTTGTTGTGGTGTGCCAGGCATTGAATATTGTGCAATAATGCCTTCTTCCTTAAGGAACTTAGCAAATGGACCTGGTAATTGTCCAAATTCTATGTACTCAATAATGCCTTCTTCCTTAAGAAACTTAGCAAATGGACCTAGTAATTGTCCCAATTCTGTGTACCTCCCATAATATTCTCCACCCCTGTCTGACCTCACAATTTTAATTTTCTTTTCTGTTTGTTTCTCTACCTCTACTTTATAAACTTTAAAGGCATCAAGTGCCTCGGCCTTATCAAACAAGAGGTAAAGATACATGTATCGTGTGAAGTCATTAATAAATGAGATAAAATATCTCTGACCATTCAGACAAGGTAGAATAAATGGTTCACAAATATCAGTGTGTATGATTCCAAGAATTTTCTCACTCCTTTTGGCACCTTTACTAGTCTTGTTGCTCTGCTTTCCCTTTATGCAGTCCACACAAGTACCAAAGTTGGTAAAATCAAGAGTCGGAAGGACTTCATCATTAACCAACCTCTTTATTCTCTTAATGGAGATATGTCCTAATCTCCTATGCTAAAAAATAGAGGAGGACTCATCAACAATATTACGCTTAATGCCAATATCACTATGCAAGGTTAAAAGTTTTTGTTCAAAAACAGGATCCAGATTTAATTTGTACAAACCATTAATTAAAGTACCAAATCCTACAGAAACAGAGTTTTTAAACAAACTAAAATTTGCACCAACAAACTGAAATTCAAATCCAAACGGTGCCAGTCTAGAAACATAAATTAAGTTTTTTGAAAAAGATGGAATGTAAAATGCGTTTTCAAGATCCAAAACAAAGCCATTTTTTAAAACAAGTCTGAAACTTCCAACAACTTCGACGTGCGAACGTATCCCATTGCCCGAATAGATGCCTTGTTCACTTCCCATCGGTTTCCTTAGGCTGAGGAAGCCCTGCATAGTATTAGCAATGTGAATTGTAGAACCCGAATCAATCCACCAATCATATTGATGAGTATTAACAAAATTATATTCATAACACACAAGAGATATGAGATTACTTTTCTTCTCAAGCCATTTCTTATACTTGGGGCAGTCTTTCTTCATGTGATCCTTTTTCTTGCAAAAGAAGCATGCATCCTTATTGCCATGATTTTTAAATGGCACTTTACCAAGCTTCTTCTATTTATGATCACCTTTGCCCTTTTTCCATTGCCCTCATTTATATGTTGCTAAATGAGCACTTTCCATTTTTCCATGCTTCAATCTATCCTCCTCTTGAACACACATGGTTAAAAGTTCATTGATAGACCATTTTTCCTTCTGTGTGTTGTAAGAAATTTGGAATGCTCCATATTCCACAGGAAGAGAATTGAGTATGAAATTGACAAAGAATGACTCAGAAATCTCAATCTCTAAGGACTTAAGACGAGCTGCAATGTCCCTCATTTCCATAATGTGCTTACGCACACTCCTAGAATTGTTATGCTTCATTCCTGATAGTTTGTTCATTAGGGTGCTTGCCAAATGCTTTGTCAAAACTAACAAATTGGTCTTCAATAGCCCTCATGTAGTTCTTGACCTTATCAGATGGTGGGATTGAGCTCCTAATGCTCTGGCTAATATATGACTTTATGAGCATTAGGCTTAAGCGATTGGATCGCTCCCACTTATCAAAAGCACTCTTTTCTACAGCGGAACTCTCGTCCGTGGGTTCAGGAGGTTCATCCACACGGAGTGCCAGATCGAGGTCCATGCACCCTAATGTTAGAAGGATTTTGTCCTTCTAGTCGGAAAAATTATCACCGTTCAAAAATGGAATACGAAAAGACTCATTAGATAGTACAGAGGTAGAAATCACTGCAATTACCAAGAACATTATTAATGCTTTGAAACAATAGCTATATTCTGAATCAACCAATGTCAAATTCAGTAACAAATCTAAATCTTCCTGTCGGTAGATGTCACTAAACTGTATTAGATTTGCTATTACTTTATAATATGACTAATGGGTTCCAAAATATTAAAGGAAAAGAAAACTCATACCTGTGGGTTTAGAGTGTTCAATCCCTTTAATACCCAATCCATTATCTTATTCCAATTAAATTTCATAAATAATTACTTTCCTGTGGGACTAGAAATTATTTATAAAACAAAATTGCAATGAAAAATGCTAAATTAATTTTTAATTTTATGTGATCAAAATACTAAGGATCACATCTTTATCTTTATGTCGTAAGATGCTGTGGCTACTCTTAAAACAGAATAAATTTTTTAAATATGGCATAATTTATTAATGTGAGCAAATCCTTATAGTCACAACAAATACATAATCTTTCAATGCACATAATGTATAATACATACAATCAGAGTAATATCACATGAAAAATCCCAAGACCAAACACATGTAATTCAACCTTATATTAGATTTTGCTTAAAAATTGGACCAAAGTAAATTCCATAAGCCCAACACATAGTGTATTCATGCTCTTATTTCACATGAATTTTCAATGCATAAATAATTACCTTAATGCATGTAATATAATATTACATTATTTTAGATAACATGCCAATGAATCTCAAAAATTATAAAAACTAAAAGAACATGTTATAATTCACTGTATCAAATTCAATTGAATTTGCTTACTATTTAAACATGCAACTATAATAAACAAAACATCCTTAACAGCATGTTAAAATTTCTTTATGAAAATTCTAGAAATAAAATTCAAGTCTTTCATGCCTTTTAAAATAAACCAAATAAATGCAAATAAAACATGATAATTTCTAGAATTTATACAAAATAAGAGGACGCAGTTTTTTATTTTATTTTAATGTTTGTGAATAAATAAAAACAATACTTAATGACTTACAATAATTTTCCAAGATGAAATAGATTCAGAACAGGAGTAATTTTATATGCAAATACTATAATCACATAACAGAATGAATTCTACTAATCCCTCTAAGTAATTCATCATGCAATAACTCATCTTTGATAGACATCAAATTAATATTTTAATCCATCAAGTTTCATATACATATAAATATATATCTATATATATTATAAGATGAATCAAACAATGAATATTCATTTTGATAATTCAAACTTTAAATAATGTTAAACTATATGGCACAATCACAAGTCATGTATAATGATGGCACCATGTTGACTGAAACTTCACTATTAAGTATTAGACTATGAATTTTATATTCAAAAGTATGATGGCCTGCAAGTTCCAAAACCTCCTTGACAGAAGAAAATAAACAAAGGACCCAGACTAAACAGAGACGTGGTGTGCTCAGACTAATCAAAATATTAGGAAGTGCAAACCAAAATAATAAATTATAGCTAACTAAACAAATTGGACACATGAAGAAAATTATCATGTCGAAATCATAACGAAACATGGGCCCAGCAAGTGTATAAAACAGAACGCAATAAGATTTGGTCTCCATAACATACAATAACGCTAAACAACAAGGACAGAAGGTAGCTCTGATACCAATTGTGAGAATTAAAATAATTTTAATTCAAAAAGAAAAATACCTCCTGCCATGATGTTCAAGCCTTTGAATCTTTATCCTTGAATGTATAAACAAAACCCACTCACAGAACACTTTTACAGAACCATATGAGAAAAGTGAAAGTAATAGAGTTTCAAGCCTATTCTATTCACAAAACAACGTCTGTGTTTGATGACTATCACATGCATATATATAGATAGGTTTGGACCCATATCCAAGTGTAACTCCTTATAACTTCCCATCATCAGGGAAGTTATAAGGTCCCATGAAACCACCATATGGGATAGTGAACAGACGTTAGTTACCCATTAACTATTAAACTAATTAAATATATATAATATAAATAACTAAATAAATAAAACAAACATGTGGCATATGGGCCACTTTATGGATATTCTTACATCTTATCCTCCTGGTGTACGTGAACATTAGACGAGGAAGGCTGTGAGCTTTACTGGGTTGAATCTTGGAGCTGCTGTCATTCATTAACACCTTCACGTAGGGAGGATCAGTTGCTTTAGGACAGTGACCACACGCCTCTCGGTTTCTCACAAGCCAGGTTTACTGTTAAATTTATTTTCTCTATTATACTCTATATTTACATGCTTTAGGATTTCTACTCTGTTTTATAATTTTGCATATTATAGTCCTATTTTATCTATATTTAATTGTCGTGTTAGTTTACAATTTTTTTAATTGTTGGACGTGTCTCTTTGTGCTGATGTTCAAACAATCTAAAGCAAACTCAAAATAGAAAGTCAGTAAGAACAAATTTTATTTTATATATAGGAAAAATAAAAAAAATAAAAACCAATCTTTATATTGAAACAATTTATGGTTCTTATATATCAGCAGGTCAAATATTAAAAATTTATAAAGCCTTACAATTACCTTTGTTATTGTGAATAGATTGCTTGCCCTTAGCGTTGTTAAATATTTAGTCTCATGGCTAGAATTGAGGAGGCTAACACTTCTAAACCGGGAAAATTTAGTGGAGAACATTTTAGGAGATGGCAAACTCAAGTGCGTTATTGGCTTACCATCTTGGGGCTATTTTCTGCTATTGACAACTCTCATCCTAGCCCAGACCAAACATCGTCTTGGATGACAGAAGAGCAAATTGAATATCACTGTTATCATAGAATTCTTAGTGCCCTGTCAGACCATCTTTATGACGTGTATCTTAATGCTACTAAAACCACAAAAGGGCTTTGGGAAACACTAGAGGCTGAGTATGGGATAAATGATGCTGGCATAAATAGATTTACTGTTTCGACTTTCAACAATTACAAAATGTCAGATGCAAAACTTGTAGGCGAACAAATTCATGAATTTCAAGAACTTTTGAGGGGTGCTGAAAAAAGTGGGACAATTATTAGTAAAGATTTTAAAGTGTCATGTCTTATTGATAAACTACCTCCATCTTGGATAAACTTTGCCCAGTCTCTTAGGCACAAACAAGGAGAGCTCTCCTTGACTCAAACTTTGAACCCCCTTAGGGTGGAAGAGAAACATAGAGCTAGTTTGCCCAAACCATTAGAGAAGCCACCTAAGGTAAACCTTGTTGAAAATAAAAATAGCAACAATAACCACCACAACAATAAGAATTTCAACAAGAACTTCAGCAATAGTGTAACCGCCCCACCACGTATAATGATTAGCACCTAATTAATTAAGGAGATTTGAAATTTAATTGCCAATTATTCTAATTTAATCTGGGATTTATGAAAATTATGGAGACTGATTCGTATATGATTCTGTTGAGGATTTATTTTGAAATTTGAAATTGAAAGCCTAAATGGCTCAAGAGAGTATAGTTGGTGAATTAAATTATTTTAATTTCGAATATCGGACCATATGAGAGTTTAATTAAAAATTCGATTCAGTTTAGTAAAATTGAGATTTGATTAATTGTATCCGAATTGAGTTAATTAAATTAATTAAGTTATGAGGTGGTGATGAGGATTGGGAACTATAATTATTATGAATTAAATTTACTTTTGAGATGCGCAATTTGAGTATGTAATTTATTAACGAAGATTTTGAAGTTTAATTTGAAATTGAAGGCCTTAATGATTTGAGGAACCAAAATTAAAGATGGAAATAAATTTAATTTAATATTTGGAGCCTTTTGGAAGTTTGATTAAAAAATCTAATTCAGATTGATAATTTATATATAATTAATTGGACTCTAATGGAAGTCAAATTAGATTAATTAAATTATGTCGGAATTATGATTAATCAAAATTAATTAAGACTGAGTAATGATTCATTAAGTTAATATGTAATTGCAAGTTAATTGTCCAAATCAGATTAACTAATATGTTGGTGAGTAATTGAGAAGATTCTAGAGAATTTGGGTTGAAGTGGATAAGCTCATTAATATGTATTAAAGTATGTGCTGGAGCTTACCTTGCTGGAGAACCAAAAAAAAAAACAGTGTAGCAACTGTTGGAGAGTTGGTGAACCGTAGGTGTGTGTGTGTGTGTGAGAGAGAGAGAGAGAGAGAGAGAGAGAGAGAGAGCTCAATTCTTTTCTTCAGTATGTTTGGTTTGAGTTTTTTGAATTCAGTTTTTTGAAAATTGAGTTTTTTGATTTTCGTATTCTTTTGTTTTTAGTGAATATTTTTTAAATTTTAAACATTTTTTTTACTTTTTTAGATGCACCTTAGTTAGATGTATCTAAAAAGTAAAAAATTTGTGAAAAAATATTTTAAAAAATTAATAAATACATAAAAATACAAAAAATGTACTAAATTCTTTTTTTTTTTTTAATATATATTTTTGGTATTTAGTGAATTTTTAAAAGATTTTTTTTATAATTTTTTTACTTTTTAGGTGTATTTATGTTAGGTGTGTCTAAAAAGTAAAAAAATTGCTTAAAATATTAAAAAAATTCAGTAAAAACAAAAAAACACAGAAAATAAGAAAGTAGAATTTTCTGAAAAGTGTTTTTTGAAAAATGAAAACAAGCAAGCTAATGTTGCTGGAATTTTGAAGCAAGCTCAAGAAAAAAAAATAAAAAAATAGAAGTTAGAGAAAGTGAAAAATTGGGAGGAAGGCTCAAGAATCCAACAACATTAGGTAAATACTTATCTTAATTCTTGTAGATAATTTAGTTAAAAGCTGAAATTAAGAAACTTATGGAATCATTCTCATGAATTTTGTAAGAAATTGGGTTTTGAGTAAGAAAATGAGTTAGGTTAATATATGGAAATTGATCTCATAATATCATCAAATTAGGTTTGATTTTGAACACTATGAAGTATTTGAGTTTTATATTCACATGCATCATGGATTTTGAAGACCTTGAGCTATTTAATTTTACACTTTGAATAGAAAAAGGAAAAGTCTTATGAAAATTAGTTTTGGGCTACAAATTAAGTTAAGATCAAATTCTAAGAGATTATTTTTGTGATGCATCATTTGAGTTTGGTTTTGTCATTTTTTTTTCAAGAAACTGAATTCCATAGTTACATGCATCCTAGATTTTTTTTTTAAAAAACAAACAAAAAAAAAAAAAAGATGTGAAGGATTTATTCCATGTTTTGGTATAAGAAGAGCAAGTTTTGGAAAATGATGAATTCATGAGCACTTTTGAGTTTAATCTTGAATTAAAGGGATTTTGATGTAAATGATTTGATTTTGATTATAATTTCACACATGTAAATACTTTTCTAAGAGTTTTATAATTTCAATTTCATAATTTAAAGGGAATAGAAAAGAGTTAGAAATCAATTTTATGGGATTTGAAAGAAATTGACAAGAAAATGATGAATTGGAGCTAAGATCAAGTTTATGAGATTTAATTTAGAAATTAATTATTTTTGGTTTGATTTTGTAGAATCATCCTATAATACTTGAGATTGAGAAAGATTTGAGATTAAATTAATAGAATTAGAAAGAAATTGGGTTTTGAACATAAAATGAGTTACATGCATGATCATGATTATGGAAGCTAATTATTTTGGATTTGCTTTGGAATAACTTACATGAGTTTGAATCTAGTTTCTACATGCACGAATAAATTCTACAAATTTTGATATTCTAATTGTACATTTGATTTTGAAAAAGAAGTTTAGAAAACCATGAGTTCATGGGTTTTGATTTTGAAATTAAGTAAAGTTTTGATTTAAATAAATTATTATTATGGTTCAAGATTTTAAGCAAATAGTCTATAAATACATAAGTGTTTATGTTTTCTAAGGTATTTTCATGGTTTTGATCCAGATGTGTATGGATTTAAAAATTGAAAATGCATTTGGAAGCCATTTTTCAGAATTTTGGAATTTCACAGATCGCTCGAGCGGACTAATTACTGCTCGAGCGCACATTGAAGGCTTCTAGTACTTTTACAGTCTTTTATAGACCGCTCGAGCGAGCCTTTAAGCGAACAACTATTTTCAGCATATTTTGAAAAATTACATTTAATTTATATTTTTATTCTCATCTCTTCCCAAAGCATTCTAGACATGATTTATGACTCAATAAAAATTAATAAGCTACCAATCAACATAAATTAGTTAGTTAAAAAATGAATCATTGATCTAGTAGTAATTGTTTAAGAAGCCAAGTAAAAGATCAGTCTATTTGGAAAAGAATGACTTAGTAATGAAAAAAATATGTGAAATAAGAACCCGATTCATTTGAATGAGAAAAAATAAGCGTAGTAAAACTTTGGACTACTTAGATAAAAAATACAAGAAAAGTCAAGTTTGATCAAGGAAGTAATATCGTGTTTCAATGTGTATATATTATGTGTTTGTGTGGGTCACGCGCTATTGTCTGCCTGATCTATCTAATTTGTCTGATCTGCTCCTGCAGCTATCTGTGAGCAATAACTCTGTAAAGTCATGTTTGACTTTAATTATTTTCTAATGATATGAAATGATCAGTTTTCTAAAATGTTATGTTTTATATGAATGAATGATTGTCTAAGTTTTTAAAATATATTCGTGGCATCCTTAGCATTATATGATATGCGTCTCTTTATGGGTCATCGAAATGCCTTTATGGCTGTCCCTTTATGGGTCATCGGAATGCCTTTATGGCCGTTCCTTTATAGGTCATCGGAAACGTCTCTGTGCACATGAGTCATCGGAATGCCTATATGGTCGTCCCTTTATGAGTCATCGGATTTGTTAGCGCTAATGGATGTACCACGTATGATCATACACAAAATCTGAATATAAATATGAATATGAACATGTATATGAATCTGTTTCTGATTTGGAATTTGAATATGCATAAGATTCTATTTCTAATTAGAATCTGTTTTTGATATAAAGTCTATATCTAACTATGTAATGGACATCATTCATTAAAACCCTTTACTTTGTTATTACTCACTGGGCTCCAGCTCATTGTATTATTTATGTATATAAGTGACCAGGCTTAGAGGCGTGTGCCTGGAATCTATTTTTGTTAGCCGACCTATGTGCCTCCTGTGGAGGTTCCAGATATGTCAAGTGGTTATGGCTATGTGATTAAAGTTCAAGCTTTGTTTTCTTGTTTGTTTAAACAAGTCTTTGTTTATTTTGTAAATAGGGTTAAGTCTCTTTTTGTCTAATCTGTATATATATAATGACGTAAGGATGATGTATAGATATGTATATAAAAAGTTTAAAATTTTTCTGTCTCATATAAGTCTGCACAGCTCAATGGATGTTGTATATTTGTTATTTGGTTCCACAAGCCCCCAATATTATGTTATTCTGTCTTAGAGGCCTTCGATAATTCTAAGATTATTGGTCAGTGATGATGCTAAACCCATAGGGGCGGGTTTAGGTCGTGACAAATAGTCCTCGAAATTTCAATAATAGAAATAATTTTAAACCTAGGGGCACAACCTTCAAAACCAATCAGTTCAATCCAAATAGAAACCAAGCTCCAATTCATCAAGCAGTGACAAACCCAAGGGAATGTTTTAAAAACTAGACCGGTGAGCGAACCAGAAAAGGGATCGGGTGGACAGGTCATTGGTTCAACCGTTGGGTTGAACCAGAATCAAACCGTGACGTAATAAATATATTAAAATTATATTTAAATAAAAATATAAGTAATAAAATTAAAAATTAAAAATATTAAATTATCTTAAATATTTCTCATAATATTTTTTTTTACTAAAAAATATAATAATATATTTTAAAATATTATTAATTTTAATTTTGGAAGAGGAAATCAAATATTCAATATTCCTTCCATATGATTTTAATTCAAATAATTTGATTGAAAGAAGAGTAAAAAAATTGGAGAGATATTAAAATTTCAATATTCCCTCCAGTACATTTGATTGAATCCCACATGAATTTCTTGAGTTTTTTTGAAACAATTTTTTTCTTATAAATAGGTAGAAACTTTCACAATAATTTCAAGCTCTTAATGGGATTCCTCACAAGAAGAGACCCTTGAAAGAGAGTTTTTAATTAAAATTTTCTTATATATATAATAAGAAATAAAGAAATAAAGAAAGAAAAGAATAAAGAAAAAAAGTTAGAAGAAATCAAAAAAAAAAAATCGATTTCATCAACCCAGCGAACCGACTCCGGGTCGACTGGTTCATCGGTTCAACTGTTGATTTTCCCGATTCTCTCTAAATAGGCCGATTTTAGTTTCGAACGGTTTAGAGGGTATATCCGGACTGGAACCCCGACTGGTTGACGGTTCAACTAGTCGAACCGGTCAGTCTGATCCAGTTTTCAAAACCATGCCTAAGGGCATCGTTAAAGGTAGCAAGCATTGCTTTGTTTGTGAAAGAATGAATCATGTTGTAAAAGATTGCTATTTCAAAAAGATCGAACCAGTGCAATATCAAAGGAATTCAAGGGCTTAAGTGAATATACTAGAAGAGAATCAAGTTGAACCATCTTTTAGGTATAGTTCATCTTTAGTAAATTTTACTTATCAAAATAAGGATTGGTGGTTAGACTCTGGAGCTAATGTGCATGTTTGTTTTGATCGTAAATGTTTTAAAACTTATCAGGAGTCAAGTGGAGGAAGTGTAACACTAGGGAATAATTCAACCGCACAAATGCTTGGAGTTGGTAGTGTGGAATTGAAGATGACATCTAGGAAGACATTGATTCTTAAAGAAGTGAGGCATGTTCCAGAAGTTGGAAGAAATCTTATTAGTGGGTCTAGTTTAGTATAACAATGTTATAAAATAGTTTTGAAGTCTAATCGAGTTATAATAACCAATAATGATATTTTTGTTGGGAAAGGTTATTATGGGTGTTGATTTCTGACCACACTGCCAAACAGATACTCAGCTAGAGAACACCGGCAGAATAGACTATGCCCGAACGACCTATTGCAGAAAGATAAGACTCCGGCGGTGGTTCTTTCACCCAGGGACACTCCGACGATCAAGTCAGTACTCAATTATCTCTCAAAGATAGCAAATAGTGCTTTAACTCACTAGTTAGAATACGAAAAGCGTACCTTAGACCCATGAGGGTGCCTTACTTTTATAGTCAGCACTAAGCTGATCCCCGTAGAAGCCTAGGTTCTTTTGGACTCTGGCCCAATGCTCATCCTAGACTCTCAAATAAATAAAGATAGAGCTTTATCCTTATCCAGGCTGAGGTCCTCCCTCATTCTAGGACTCTTATCCCTTATCCATTCATTTCAGATTCCGGTATCTTCGTAGGTAACCTCGGCCTAGCCGAGATCACCTCAGCGCCAAGACCAGGACACGTGGCACCTCGGCTGGAACTTCAGTGCCACCTTGGCTAAGTGTTGTCATTCACAAAAATATGCCTCCACAACTGCCCCCTAGGTTCTATTACCTCGACATCCTGAGGTGATGGAACCTATGTCATTTGACCACATAGAACATCGGCTAAACTGGCTCTATCCTTCATTACTGAGGTCATCATTCGTCGGCTCCAAATGACCAAGACTACAGTGTGTCTTCTCAATGCCTTTTGAACCAAGAACCAAGTTTTTCAAGTTCTTTAACCGAGATTGTCCCTCAGGCCGAGGTCTTTACTTCATCAAATCAAGAACTCCAAGAGTTCCATATGGGCATGAGCTGTCACGCATGGTAACTCAATCGTTTTTTGCCACGCGTCTTTTCCTTATTGATCCGTACCTGACACGCGCTATCAGGTCGCGTCGCTTTTGCGCGCGTTGCCTGACAGGCACGTCGTCCAAGGCACACTAATTGTGATTTTGCCGCCTTTTCACGTTTTAACCAAAAACACCTCTCTCTGTCTTTTCACCTTTGTATCTTCGTTTTCTTCCAAAGCTTTCAAATTTTTCTCTCTCTAAAAATCCCCAACCTCCATTGTTGCCTTCTTCGAGCTTCCTGCAACCACTCCGTTCACCTCCTCCGGTGAAGCATCCACTTTTTTGCTACATCTACCGTCATTGCCTGACTTCGTCGTCCTTATATCAGCATCATCTTCCTTGGTAAGCTACTATTTTTCCCCACTTTTCAGTTTTTGACTTACTTCGAATTTTGTTACATTTGTACACTGTTTTTTGTGAATGGATTCAGTCTTTGCCTGTGTTTTTTAAACTTTATCATTCGTATGTTTGGGCATGTTCTGTTTTGCAATCTCATGTTTACCCACTCTGTTTCTAGGTCTACACATGCACATATTGTTCAGACACTTGATGTTCTTGTAGATTGTCACTGTCTTCGACTTGTGCACGTTTTACATTTTATTCAATGTTCTTGAATCCCTTCTTGTTTTCTTGAGTCTGAATTATTGTTCTTTTCTATTTTCTGTGTCTTTTTTCCAGATTCTTGCTCTTAATCTCTGTTTTAGTAGCTCCAGGTTTGGGATTTGCCCTAGAACGCCAATTCTTAGGAAAAATTGAAACAAATTCCTCCTAGATCTTCAAAAACTCTCACCCTAATACCTATTTAGGTTATAGCCGAGGTCCCTGAAACCCACACAAACCTCTTTTCTCTGAATTCTCACACCTTGTCCCTCTAGCCGACGTCATGGGTATGTTTAGGTGGGGGGTAGATACCCCAGAGAAGCTTGAATACTTTAGGCAAGAATTCTCCATCCCTGCTAATGTTTATCTTAGGTTGGCTGGGGAGGACTATCATGCCCAAAGACAATTACATGCCCTTCCCAGTAGTAGCTTTCATTGAGTGCGGACTTAGGTTCCCTCTTGACATTCTCTTCTGCCAAGTCCATCACTACTATAAGCTCAACTCGATGCAACTGGCCATTAACTCTTATGGAGTCATAAACGGTATAATTGCCTTAGCCAGCAAAGAGAACGCTAGGATTACTCTAGCCGACATCCAATACTGTTACACCATGTGTGGCTTGAAGTCAGAAAAGGGCTACATCTATTACCTTAAGCCGAGATCCACAGAATACAAACTCATCGCCGACCTCCCAGACTCCAACAAGGGTGTGGAGACGATTATTTCATCGTCTCGGGCAACTAGGAGTTCCCACTAGATGATGACCTTCACCTCTACCCCTTAAGCCGAATAGTGTTCAGAGAGGGAAATGGTAAGAGCCAAGTGTCACTTTACTTGCTTTCAAGTCTTTATTATTTTGATACTTTTGTATGTTCCAATGTCTGTTTTTTACTTGCAGTCCTTCCTCAGCCACCAAAAGACTTTCGCAAGACATTCTTCCCCAGCAAAGACTTCAAGAGGCTGCTGGACTTGCCTGTTAATTAGCGCAAGGCTTCTCTACTGCTGAACTACATCCCGACTTACAAATCCATCCTTTCCAACGTCCCTAAGAAAAGCAAGTCCCCACCTTCTGCGACAACTCCCCTAACTACTTCATCGCCAAGGCCCGATCAGGCCTCAACATATGACCCAGCAGAGCAGCCATCAACTTTTGCTCCACAATTGATTCCACCTTCTCAGCGCCAACGCCGACGTCAAGCTCCACTTCTTGCCCCCACAGGCAAAACTCGTAGCCGATGACGCTGAAATACTGAGGCATCGGCTTATAATCCAGCCAACCCACCGACTGCCCTTCCAGCGATCCACTTCAGCACTAAAGTCACTGTCGCCGTCACCGCCGACGAGATGGGGCAAAAAAAGGCCGTTGCTGAAGACCTTCTAGCCGATATTCCTAATGTTGTCACAGTCTAAACTTCACAATCACAGTCCCAGCCTAAATTGAAGCCAAAAAAGGTAAAGAGGGCAAAGGCAAAAGCCTCTTCACCCAGGTTGAGTCTGAATACACCGTTCCAATCTCGAAACTTGCCGAGGCTGAGAAAACAAGCTCCGCCGCCGAGAAGAGGCCTACTGAGGCTGACCCTTCTGAAAGTACTCGGTCAAAGAAGCCGAGGTCTGAATCAACAACCACCTCAGGTCCACAAAGACCTGATGACCCCTGGGCCCCATCAATCACGATTGAGGACAAGCCAATCCGAGCCGGTGATAGCGCTACTGACATTGAAGTCGGTGTCGCCCTCTCTATTGCATTGCTCTTCCCCAATGACCTCCACCGAATGGTCGAGGTCAGCAAATACGAAAATTTTGCTCTGATGGTACAGCACTCTATACTGCTAAACCCTTAATACTTGGTACTCTCCATTCTCTGTTTTCACACTTAATGAATTTACTAACTTTGTTTTTTGCATTTCTTCTAGGAGATCCAGCACACCCACTCCGTTGCGATGCAAGTAGAGAAATGAAAAAGGAGCTGGTCCACAAGACCAAGGAGGCTGCTAGTTTGCTCAAGTCCCTAAACAAGGCTGAGGCCAAGATGAAATCCTTAATAGATCAGGCCAAAGCAACTAAGCAAGCCCAAGATGAAGCCGAAGGAAAGGCTGGTGCTGCAGAGGCTATTGCTGAGGTTCTCAAGGCGGAGAAGAAAGAGGCCAAAGCAAAAACCGCCGAAGCCCAGGCCGAGCTCCGAGCTACTTTGGCCAGAAAAGACGCCGAGATCAAAGTGGCCGATGAGAAGGCCTATGCCGAGGGGGCAGCCGACGTTCGCAAAAAATACAAGAAACAAGTCAGATAGGCATGCAACAAGGGTTACACCCTTGGTTAGATGGCTGCTTTGAAGGAGTTGGCTGTCCCCGAGGACTCTCCGCTCAAAGATGAAGGATGACTTGCACTGCCATTCCCTCTCGCTTCAAGCCAATCTGAGGCTAAGGCTGGGGTGAAGAAGAAGATAGAGAGGAAGAGGAAGACGAAGAGGCCGAGGTAGCGGATGCTGAAGTTTCTGCTGGGGCCAAGTCCCCAACTCTGAATAAGCAAGTCCTAGACTTGACTCAGGATGAGGAGGATGAGGTCTCAAAAGGTGCCTCTCCCAAGAAGACAACATCCGAGGTGTCAATCGCCACGCCGAGCTTGAGGCTGAGAAGGCTGCTGAGAAGATTTCCCAGTTATCTTCTGGGGCCGAGACACAGCATGCCACCGACGCCGAGTAGTCTAACTATAAGCTTTGTCTTTGTACTTAGTACTTTTCTAAACAATGTTTTTATTTTTCATATTTGGCCGACGTGCCACTTTTGTAATCTGAACATGTAATCCCTCTGTAGGTCGAAGTGCCCTTTTTCTTCTTTTGAATACAAGTATAACTTCTTCTTTCAAGTGTTTGTATGTTTGTATGCTTTATTGTTTTCATACTTAAAATATTTTGCATGTCTTCAGTTTTATTCTTTTAGCTGTACAGTCTCTTCGGAGTAGAATACCTCGGACATACCTGTTGGCTTGTTTATCTCGGCCTTGTCGTAACACTTAAAAACATTTGTAAAAAATATTTTCACAAGTGTTATCTAAAACTTGCCGCTTTACTTATTGTCTTCTATAAAGACTTCAGTCTTCCATATTTTGCAAGTTTTGGCAACCTGGTAATCTCGGCAAGTACGTAGATACTTCTTTAAATATAACCTTGACTTAACTTCAACTTGTAAATTTTTTTAAAAATTTCAACAAGTGTTAAGCCAACTTTAGCTTGTAAATTCTAACTCCCAAGCATCATTCTCCAGCTCTCTCCCTCCTAATGTGAACTTAAGTTTCAGTTATGTTCACATTAAGCATGTGCCTATGATCTTGTTGCCGAAGTTAAATTCAAACAAAGACTAACCGAGGTTTATCAACCTTGGTTTCTCTGTTAATCTTTTCTAAAATGCACTTGATTTCAATCTGGGTTTGATTCTGCTGAGGTGGCAAATCTGGGTTAATCCAACTTAGCTTAACTCCATTATATGCAAGTATAATTTGCAACTTTGCCATATAATGAGTCTAAGTGATTCGTCATGTTTCAATTGGAAACATCGCCAACTTAGTTGAACTCTATTATATACAGGCATAATTCAACTCTGCCGTATAATAAGTCTAAGTTATTCTTTCAATTAGAAACATCGCCAACTTAGTTCAACTATTTTATATGCAAGTATAATTCAACTCTGCCATATAATAAGTCTAAGTTATTCGTTATGTTTCAATCTGAAATATTGCCAACTTAGTTCAACTCTATTATATGCAAGTATAATTCAACTTTGCCATATAATAAGTCTTAGTTATTCGTCATGTTTCAATCAGAAACAGTGCCAACTTAGTTCAACTCTCTTATATGCAAGTACAATTCAACTCTGCCATATAACAAGTCTAAGTTATTCATCATGTTTCACTTAGAAGCATCGCCAAGGGACTGGTTAGTCGTTTTACACAAGTTTGAAATTAAGAATCGAGCTAAAATTTTATTATTATTTACTTCGGCTAATAACAAAAAACTTTAAAAAATAAAAAATTTAATGATAAAAAAACTTCAGGTTGCAAGTATTCTCGGGTCTTGGCAACTATTTGCCTTCACTGTCTTCAAGCCGATATGTCCCATTGCCCAGGACCATGATTCTATAAGGTCCCTCCCAATTTGGGCCAAGCTTGCCTTCTTTGGGATCCTTCTTGTTGCCGACAACCTTTCTCAGGACGAGGTCTCCAACTTGAAACTCTCATGGGTTGACCTTTTTATTGTAAGCCTTGGCAAGCTGCTGCTAGAATGCCCCCAGCTGAATTGCTGCTTTCTTCCTTCTTTCTTCCAATAGGTCCAGATCTCGGGCTAAAAATGCATAATTAGTCCCATTCTCCACCCCCTGGGTTCTGATCCCTGGGATGCCAACTTCTAATGGGATTACTACCTCTGTGCCATAAGCCATGGCAAATGGGGATTCCCCAATTGATCTTCTCGGCGTAGTCCAATATGCCCAAAGTACATTAGGCAACTCTTCCACCCACTTTCCTTTTGCTGCTTCCAGCCTCTTCTTAATCCCATCCAAGATAGTTTTGTTGGATGCTTCTGCTTGACCATTGCTTTGAGGAAAGCTTGGAGTGGAGTAGTAATTCTTGATCTTGTACTTTGCACATAAGCTCTTGATCAGCTTACTGTCAAACTGCGTACCATTATCTGCTATTATTGCCCTTAAGATCCCAAACCTGGTGATGGTGTTCTTTCATGTGAAGTTCTTTACATCAATGTCCCAAATCTTTGCAAGGGGTTCATCTTCTACCCACTTGGTGAAGTAATCTGTTGCCACCAGCAGAAACTTCCTTTGTCCTGTCACTTGAGGTAGTTATCCAACAAGATCCATGCCCCACTGGGCAAATGGCCAAGGGCTGGATATTGGATTTAAATCTGCTGCTGGTTGATGTATCAAAGGTGCAAACCTCTAACACTTCTCACACTTTTTAACATAAGCTTCAGCATCTTTCTGTGTGAAGGGCCACCAATACCCCTGAGTAATGGCCCTATGAGCAAGTGACGTGCCCCCTGCGTGGCTTCCACATACTCCTTCGTGTATTTTATACAGGAAGTCTTTAATTTGTAAAGATACATACACCTCAAAAGGGGACTAGTAAAAGATCTTCGGGAGAGATGTCCTTCTGCAGTTAGACTGAATCTTGCCGACTTTAGTCTGATCTTGTGTGCTTCTTTATGATCATCTGGCAGTTTCCCATCTTTAAGAAATACTATTATCGCATCCATCCAACTTGGTCTTATCTCCACACACATTGCCTCATACTCTGTGTTCAATGGCTCTACACTTGGACCTGACAAATAGTTAACCATTATTGTTCTTGCCTCTCCTGGGTTCATTGCACTAGCCAGGTTGGCCAAGGCATCAGCATGGCTGTTGTCATCTCGGCTAACTTGCTATAGTCGACAATTCTGGAATAAGGCTACCAGTCTGCCCACCTCTTTTACATAGGCCATCATCCTTTCATCTCGAGCTGCATATTCGCATGTTGCCTGGTTGACGATAAGCTGGGAGTCACAGAAGACCATCAACTCATCAGCTTCCATTGCTATTACCAACTTCAATGCCGTGATCAGTGCTTCATATTCTGCTTCGTTGTTTAAGGCCTTAAACCCCAAACGAATAGATTGCTCCAGCATCCGCCCATTTGGTGATACTAGCACTACTCCTGCCCCGCTCTTTGTTGGTTTGAACTCCTATCAACAAATAGACGGAAGGAGCCGTCGACGTAAATACCTCAGGGCCTGAGTTTCTCTTCTTTCTTCTGTTCTGCTATCCCCCGCTGGGTTTCTTCTTGTTCATCTGGACATCCCATACCGTGACTCAACAGAGCCCGATGTACAGTTGCTCCTGGTGTGAACTCGGCCACGAAGTCGGCCAAAACCTGGCCTTTGATTGCTATTTTGGATCTGAATTCCAGATCATATTAGCCCAACACCACTGTCCATCTTGCTATCCTGCCAATCAGATCTCCTTGTTGTAATAGGGACTTCAAAGGATGCTCAATTAATACCACAATCTTGTGGGCTTGAAAGTAATGATTCAGCTTCTTGGAAGCCATTACTAAAGCCAGTGTCAGTTTCTCCAAGGGTAAACATCTGGTCTCTACATCTGCTAGGGTTTTACTCATGTAGTAAACTGCTCTTTGTTCTCCCTTTTATTCTTTGATTACCACTGCGCTCACTGCATGCTCTGAAACCGCCAAGTATAAGAACAGCTCCTCTTCAAGTACTGGATTTGAGGGAATTGGACAGTGGTCAAGTATTTTTTCAAATCGGCCAAGACGACTTCACACTCTTCTGTCCATAAGAAGTCTGTGACTTTCTTCACTAAACTAAAGAAAGGTTTGCATTTGTCAGAACTTCTACTTATGAACCTACTTAGGGCTGCAGCCCTTCCAGTCAACATCTGCACTTGTTTTGCCGACGTTGGGCTCTTCAACTCCAAGATGGCCTTGATTTGATCCGGGCTTGCCTCAATGCCCTTTCTAGTAACCAAGTATCCCAGGAACTTTCCTGACCCAACTCCAAATGCGCACTTCAACGCATTGAGTCGGAGCCGAAATGTCCTCAGGATATTGAAGACTGTTTTCAGGTCGGCCAGATAATCCTCAGGTTCCTTGGTCTTCACGACCATGTCATTAAAGTATACCTCCACTGTTTTGCCTATTAGATGTCTGAATATCTTGGTCACCAATCTTTGGTAAGTTGGTCCTGCATTTTTCAACCCGAAAGGCATCACTCTGTAGCAATACAGCCATTTTAGGGTGATAAATGCAACCTTCTCCTCATTTGGGGGGTACGTAGCTATCTAATGGTACCCTCTGTAAGCGTCCAGGAAGCTCATCCTTCCATGTCCTGAGGTGGCATCCACCAATTGGTCAATTTTGGGGAGTGGGAAATTGTCTTTGGGACAAGCCTTGTTTAGGCTGGTGAAGTCCACACAGACCTTCCACTTCCTACTCTTCTTTCTCACAACAACTGTGTTTGATAACCATGTTGGATAGTTTACCTCTTGAATGGCTCTGGCCTCCAGAAGTTTATCCACTTCATCTTCTACTGCCTTAACATGCATCAATGTAGGCCTCTTTGCTCGCTGGATAACAGGTTTGGCCGACCTGTCCACATTCAGTCTATGGAAAGTGACCTCGGGGTCAATGCTAGGCATCTCGTATGGAGTCCAGGCAAACACCTCAATGTTTGCTCTCAAGAACGCCTCTAACTCCCTTTCCTCTTCTTCTGCCAAGTCTGAACAGAGAAGGAAGAAGCGCTCTTCATCTCCTTGCTGGACTAGGATCTTCTTCAGGGCTTCCTCACTTTTCTCGGTTGGTTCTTTGCCGACGTCCTCAATGACCTCCATGTCCTCGTCCTCAATCTCTGCTAATTTTGCTTCTCGCACGCAACAGGTGGATTTCATTGCTATCATGGAGTAATTCTTTGCCTGTACCTGATCCTCTCTGACTTCCTCAATTCCATATTCTGTTGGGAACCACAATAGCTGGTGTAATGTTGAGGGAACAGCCCCCATTGGATCTAGTCATGGCCTTCCCAGGATAACATTGTAAAGGGAGGGGGTGTCAATTAGTGTGAACTATGTATTTACCTTCTTGGTGCCAGCCTGTACCTCCAAATTCATTTCCTCCAGGGGCCACGTCGGCATTCCGTTGAAACCAACCATTGGACCATTGGATTGTTTCAGATCATATTGGTAAAGGCCAAACTCCTTGTAACACCTGACATACATGATGTCACAAAAGCTGCCCTGGTCGATTAGAATGCGCTTCACCTAACACTCTCCAATCTTTAGGGATATTACCAATGCATCGCTGTGTGGATGCTATACCATCTCTAGGTCGTCTTCAGTAAAGGACACCATCGTCCCTGGCACTCGTCTGCCCCAGGTCTCTTCTGTCGAACCTAATACACGTGTTATAAGTGTTTCACCTTTGAATTTTCCCCATGTATTTCGTTCTCATTGACCTTCGAGTGAATCACATTGATTACTCGAAGTCCGTTTGCTTGTGGTTGTGGTGCTGGTGGAGGTGGTGCTGCTGGTGCCTGAGGCAGTCTTGCTTGTTCTTCCCTCATCCTGGCCTCATCTACCAGGTTCCTTAAATGACCTTGCCTTACCAGATCTTCCATATGTGCCTTTAGGGCTCTGCACCCCTGAGTCAGATGCCCATCTTCATTGTGGTAAGCACAGTGCTTGCCAAGGCTTCTTTCCATAAATTCGCCAGGAACCCTTGCTGGTGCTCTGTAATAAGGCTGATTCCTGATTCTTTCCAGGACTTTGTACACCGAGATTTGGAACACCGTGGTGACTCAGTCCCATTTCTTGTTTGTTAAGGTTTGTATTACCTCGGCCTTGCTTCGGCGAGTCGTTCATCTTCTCTTGCTTTGACGCCTTTGTCCCCGGCATGTCTTCCTCCGCTCTCGCATACTTCTCGATCCTGGCCATTAATTCCTCTATAGTTTTTGGCAGTGTCTTTGCCAGTGATTTTCGAAGCAAACAATCATCATTCAGGCCGTTCTTAAAGGATACGACCGCCACCTCTTGATTGCACCCTGGTATTCGATTAAACACCTCGTAGTACCTCTTGGCATAAGCCCTAAGGATTTCATCCTCGCCAATTCTCAGAGCCATCAGGGAGTCCACTCTCAATGGCTATAGTTTGTTTGTCACAAACCTGGCCAAGAACATCTCGGCCAGGCCTTCCCAGCTTTTCACAGTTCCTTTCAGCAACTTGTGAAACTAGTCCGATACAATTTCCCCAAAGGACGAGAGGAACATCTTGTAGAGCAACAGCTCGTTCCCGGTGTATAGTGCCATTGAATTTAGGTACAAGCCGACGTGAAAGTTAGGGTCTGACTTGCCGTCGTATATCTGGAATCTCGGCATGTGGAACCTCTTCGGGGACTCAAATTTGTCCAATTCTACCGAAAACGGCATCCTCGATTTGTCAAAAGATGTTACCTCGGCATCGTGTCGCTTCCTCTGGAAGTAGTCCCTCAAATCTTCCTTGGTTCGTCCAGGAGCCCGACTGTCAATGGATTTTAGCCTCTTTGGTGCGCTACTCCCGGTGTCGTTATGAGTCCTCTTTGACTTCCCTCCGTTATCGTGTCAAAGCAAAGCTCCTTCCTTGAACAGATCGATGTTCCTTGGCATAGGCTTCTTTGGTACGATGTGTCTTCTGAGACTCTCCTCTCATCGATTCTCCTCGCCCGACCTCTCGTGAAGGCTGGTAAGAATGTTCCTTGGTTCTATCGTGCTGAGGGACTGCAGGAACTATTTTCTGCCCCCTTTCTGGACATCTTTCTTGGCCGCTGGAATTGGCGTATCTTATAACGAAAACGGTGGCTGCATGACATTGTTCAGCATCATGAAATTGACGACCGATTGCAGGTCCGCCAATTTGTTCGCCATTCCCTTCATCTCGTCGTCCCTCCATAGGCATCTATCTTTCCATACCTGGAGGTCGTCCTCGTTATAATACCCGCATCGGTCTGCCCTCTTTGTATGTCTCTCTCCTGGCCGACGCCTTTCTCTCCGGGATTCTTATCCCGAGTTTCTTCGTTGCAGTTATCCTCATCCTCGTTAGGGTCAATGTGTTTACCACTTTCAGTAGGGATGTCGTCCCCGATCTTTTCTTTCTCTCCGTTGTTGGCCATCTATTCTCCTTTTTTTCCCATAGACGATGCCAAATTGTGGGTGTTGATTTCTGACCACACTGCCAAACAGATACTCAGCTGGAGAACACCGCAGAATAGACTGCACCCGAACGACCTGTCGCAGAAAGATAAGACTCCGGCGATAGTTCTTCCACCCGGGGGGCACTCTGATGATCAAGTTAGTACTCAATTATCTCTCAAAGATAGCAAATAGTGCTTTAACTCACTAGTCAGAATACGAAAAGTGTACCTTAGACCCACGAGGGTGCCTTACTTTTATAGTCAGCACTAAGCTGATCCTCGTAGAAGCTTAACTTCTCTTGGACTCTGGCCCAATGCTCATCCTGGACTCTCAAATAGATAAAGATAGAGTTTTATCCTTATCCAGGCTGAGGTCCTCCCTCATTTTAGGACTCTTATCCCTTATACGTTCATCTCGGATTCCGATATCTTCGCAGGTAACCTCGGCCTAATCGAGATCACCTCGGTGCCAAGACCAGGACACGTGGCACCTCGGCTGGAACTTCGGTGCCACCTTGGCCACGTGTTGTCATTCACAAAAATATGCCCCCCAATTATGTTTTTGAGGGTTTATTTAAATTAAATATTGCTTCAAATGACAATGAATTTTATGCTCGAATTTTGAATGTGAAATCATGTGACGTATGGCATGGAAGATTGGTTCATATTAATTTATAGAAAATGAGAAAAATGATGGAGTTAAATCTTATAATTAAGTCACAAGTGGATTTTAAATATAAGTGCGAATTTTGTGTTTAAGCTAAACAAGTTAGAAAAGCCCATAAAAGTGTAGAGGTTAAAGATACCCAACTCTTACAATTAATTCATTCAGATGTTTGTGATTCAACTAGGCCACGTACTAGAGCTAGAAATAAATACTTTGTAACGTTTATTGATGATTGTTCGAGGTATTGTTACATTTATCTTATTAAAACCAAAGATGAGGTCTTCAATAAATTTGTGGTATACAAAAATGAGATGGAAAATCAATTAGAGAAGAAAATTAAGGTTTTTAGGTCTAATAGAGGAGGAGAATATAGTCTTACTGATCTTTTATCTTATTGTGAAGAGCATGGAATAATACACGAAGTAACACCACCTTATTCACCCCAATCTAATGGAATAGCAGAAAGAAAGAATAGGACCTTAATGGATATGGTGAATGCAATGTTGTTAAGTTCTGGTTTATCTGAAAATTTGTGGGGGAAAGCAATACTTAGTGCATGTTTTGTCTTAAATAAAGTAATCTTGAAGAATAATGCTAAGACACCTTATGAAATATGGAAAAAGAGATGTCCTAATCTTAGTTTCTTAAAAGTATGGGGGTGTTTAGCTAAAGTAGCCATACCTTAGCCTAAAAGGAAGAAAATAGGTTCTAAGACGGTAGACGATGTATTCTTAGGCTATGCTCATAATAGTACTGCTTATAGGTTTCTGGTTTTCAATTCTGAAATTAATGAGATTACCAACAATACTATATTAGAATCTAGAGACGCCACATTCTTCGAACATGTATTTCCTTACAAAATGAGAATTTCAAGTCAAGTTAATGACGTTCCATCAACTAGTGATAATCCTATTTCTAATATGAGTATGGTTCAAGGAAAAGAGTTAGAACCTCAAGGACTTAGAAGGAGTAAGAGAACTAGAATAGAAAAGAATCTAAGAGAAGGATTCTATACATTCTTGATAGAGGGTGAACCCACAACCTATAATGAAGCAAAGATCTCAATAGATGCACCGTTCTGGAATGAGGCTATTAATAGTGAAATAGAATCGATTTTACAAAACAATACTTGGGAAGTAGTCGATTTGCCTTCTGGAAATAAAGCAATTGAATGTAAATGGATATTTAAAAAGAAATTAGAGCCAGATGGAAGTATTGATAAATGTAAGGCAAGATTAGTAGCTAAAGAATTTACTCAAAAGAAAGGGATTGACTATTTTGATACATAATCACCAGTGTCTAGCATTACTACCATTAGGACTCTTGTAGCCCTAGCATCCATCCATAATATAGTAATACATCAAATGGACGTTAAAACAACATTTTTGAATGGAGATTTAGATGAAGAGATTTATATGGAACAACCTGAGGGTTTTGTGGTAATAGGACAAGAACACAAGGTTTGTAAGTTAGTAAAATCTCTATATGGTCTAAAGCAAGCTCCAAAACAATTGCATGAGAAGTTTGATAAGGTGATTTTAGAGTTTGCTTTTAATTTAATGAGTATGATAAATGTCTATACTACAAAGAGGTAAATGGGAATTTCGTGATTCTTTGCGTATATGTGGATGACATTTTGATCTTTGGGACTAATTTGGAGATAGTAGAAGACACTAAGTCTTACTTGTCTAAAAATTTTGATATGAAAGATTTGGGAGAAGCATATGTGATCTTAGGAATGAAACTAAAGAGGATACCTCAAGGAATTAGCTTAAGTCAAAATAATACCATAGAAAAGATGTTAAAGAAATTTGAGTATTATGACTGTAAATCGGTCTCTACACCCTATGATCCTAGTGTACAATTGAAGAAAAATAATGGTCAACCTATTTCACAATTGAAGTATTCTCAACTTATAGGATCCTTACTCTATATTGCTAATAAATCAAGGCCTGATATTGTATATGTTGTTGGAAGGTTAAGTCGGTACACTCAAAATCCTAGTAATAAGCATTGGATAGCCTTGGAGAGAACTTTCAAGTATTTAAGAGCAACCTTAGACTATTCATTGATTTATACATGTTTTCTAACCGTAGTAGAGGTCTACAGTGACGCTAATTGGATTACTGACAACTCAAAAATTAAATCTACTACGGGTTATGTATTCTTATTAGGAGGGGCTGCGATATCTTGGGGATCTAAAAAATAAACTATAATCTCTAGAAGTACAATGGAAGTTGAGTTAATAACCTTAGACACAACTAGCGTTGAAGCCGAGTGGATTAAAAACTTGTTACTAGATATACCTCTTATAAGCAAACCTGTACCTGCCATCTCTATACATTGTGATAACAAAGCTGTAATTGATTTAGTGAGATAAACTCATACTAACAAAAAGATGAATAGGCATATTCATGTAAGGTACAAATCTGTGAGGAGCATGCTTAACAAAAATATAATCTCATTAGAGTTTGTGAAATCAGAACTCAACATTGCTGATCAGCTGACCAAAGGTCTATTTAGGAGCAGAGTCCTAGATTTGTCGAGGGGGATGGGCTTAAGCCCACCAGCAAGTCATCTAAGGAGGTAATCCATCTTCTGTGATTGGAGATCCCATGAAGGAAGTTCAATGGTTACAAACAATCCATATTGCATGACTTGTATGCAGCACTTTTAAAGAAAGGAGACCCTTTTAGACTCTCATGCTCATTCCTATGGTAGTAGTGCTATGCACTGTGACAGGTTAGGAAGGGTTTAACCCTGAATGAATCCTAGGCAGACAAACTTCTACGAGGTATATTCCGTCACTATACCCTTGGAGGATTCACCTAAGTGGGAATTGTCGTAAGGCCGCGACTCGGAGACTTGGGCTGGTCTCTAGTAACTCCCATGAGAATCAAGATATAGTGCATGGCCTTTAGTAGCACTAACCCGCGAACCATAATCCTATACCGGTGCTGTGTGTGTGGCATGTTGAACTTTGGCTTAAAGGGTCTGGTTCAAGATATATTTCACTATGATCCTTCAGAGGAAAACAGTCAACACAAAGAGTAGTTCAAGTCCAGAAGACTCCTACACCTATTACGCAGTATTGCCCATATATTTTCGTATTTGGATTTATTTTGTTGTATTTATTTATTAGTTTTGTTGGGTTTTTATTTTATTTTAAAGTTTTGAAACTTGTAGGGGAATGCTGGAAAATCTGATTGTAAGTTTCAAAACTTGTGATTGATTAAGAATTTAAAACCAAATCAATTTCTTATTGTTACAAACTCTATCATATAAAACTCTTTTAATATATTTTATTATATATTCTATTATTATCTTTAATGGAAATAAACATGTGAAATTGTTAGACCAAATAAAACTTGATACACATTTTCATTAAGTTATTATTATTATTATTATTATTATTATTATTATTATTATTATTATTATTCAATTTAAGTGTCGGAGATTCAAGACTTTCACTCCTATTTATACCCAACAGTTTTCCAAAGCTTGAGGAAAAAAAGAACATCCTCTCCTATTCCTAGGAAGAAAATTATGTTTTATTCAAAAGATCCCTTTTCTGTTATTTCCTATTTGTGGGCAATTCCGGTTCGAGACGTGGTTATTATCCTTCTGGTGTACGTGAACATTAGACGAGGAAGGCTGTGAGCTTTACTGGGTTGAATCTTGGAGCTGCTATCATCTGTTAACACCTTCACGTAAGGAGGATCAGTTGCTTTAGGACAGTGACCACACGCCTCTTGGTTTCTCACAGGCCAGATTTACTGTTAAATTTATTTTCTCTGTTATACTCTATATTTACATGCTTTAGGATTTCTACTCTGTTTTACAAGTTTGCATATTATAGTCCTATATAATCTGTATTTAATTGTTGAGTTAGTTTACAATTTTTTTAATTGTTGGATGTGTCTCTTTGTGCTAATGTTCTAACACAACTTGCATGGAATTCATCCATTGGTCGAAGGACTCTTAAATTGACCATATCCCATGACAAAGAGCATAACCAAAACTAAAAAAAAAACAAAACAAAACAAAACAAAACAAAAACTAAGCCAGAATCAGAAAATGAATTGAGTGTGGTTATCACTAACTAAGACTCAGTTGTGAGGCTATACACGTGGAATTCATTCATTGGTCAAGGGATTCGTAAATTGAGCATCTCCAATGACAAGGAGCTTAGCCCAAAATAAATAAATAAAGAAAATCTATCCCAGAATCGGAAAATGAAGTGTGAGTGTAGCATGACCACACAAGATCTTCCTTCTACCTCTAAAGATAAATAGATACAAAGTTAAAATCTTATATTTCCCTAGCCCCAATTTATGTTTTAAACATTGTCAACCTTGTTTGTCATTCTATAAGCCCAAAAATAGCCCGCAAAGCATGATTACTCTAAGGATTCATCTAAACATGGTGGTGTGTATCTGTGACCCTTCTTAGACCCTGTAGTGACATGAGCCTTATGCACTAAGTTTCCCCTTTTATGGTGGTGGGTATATAGGCTCAATCTTTTTGGCTCAATCTAGTACTCCTAATTGATAGTACTATAAGCTTCTAGATCATTCCTAGAATGAGGTTCTGTAACCCAACTTTCGATCCTAATATGCCTATGAGGAGGTTTAGTTAATTCGTATCTCTATCGAGCTAGTCCTAAGTGCCGAAATAGCTCACTGTTGAGCACTCTTATGCCGAAAATGAACGGGACTAAGCAATCTGCTGAAGATGTGGGATGTGATAAACAAATCGATAGGGATATGTTCCACCTCAGAGGGAAGCACCCATGCAAGTAGTGGTGGACGAAGCGGAAGCAAGAATATTGGCCTGAGTAATACAAACATTGTTGAGAATCCAATGCCCTAAACCCCCAAGGGTTCCTCCACAAGATTTGTACATGGAAGGTGAGTTGGGGCCTAAGATCAAGCCGAAAGGTGTAGGCGATGGATAACATGTGAATATTCTTGTACTCACGTTTGTTGGTCCCAAGGGATGGAGAAGGTGATTGACAACGAGCGCAAACCCAAATTCCCGTGTAAGAATTTTAGTAAGTTGATACTAGAATAAGAAGAAAATGAATCAAAAGATTTTTATGATCAATGAAAAACGCCATAAGAAATATAAGAAATGATATTTAATAGTAACTTCCCATAACAACTCATGAATGCTAAGAACTTCATTGATTCACGATCAAACAAATACTGGTGTCAACATCCATGAACAAACTTCTACACACAACTGTTATACGGACAAATTACAAAATGGATATGCAATTTACTAATGTCAATATATACTTATTATTGATGCTAAGAGCCCTGTTTGGTAGGGCTTATTTCTAACTTATTTCAACTTTTAGCTTAATTTAAGCTATTTTGATGTGTTTAGTTCAGCTTAACAATACAGATTATAACTTTTTGTAAGTCAAAAATCAACTTTTTCTTTGAGTGGGGGAGGAGAAGCTTAATTTATAAGTCAAAAATCAGTTTAAGCGTGTAGCTAAGTGTAAGGGGTAAAATGACCAAAATGCCCCTCACAATTTCAAATTATTACAAGGGTGCCATGTATATAAACCAAAACACACTCATTTCTGTCCCTCACACAAGCCAAAGAGGCGATTTTCAGCGAATGGAGGCGATTTCCGGCAATGGGGTGATTTTTGGTTCTCTCTCTCTCTCTCTCTCTCTCTCTCTCTCTCTCTTCGTTATCTCTTCTTTCTCTCTCTCGTGATCTGAAACCCTAACCAGAGGGGCAAAACCCTCCCGTCGTAGAGGGGCAAAACTCTCTCTCTCTCTCTCTCTCTCTCTCTCTCTCTCACGAACCAGAAGGGCAAATCCCTAGCTCGCCATCGACGGCGTAACGATCGAACGGTGACGAACCAAAGCTCGCGATCGACAACCCTAACCACACCCATCGTGATTGATCGCGATCTGAACCAGAGGCAAACCCTAAAGCTGCCAGCAGTGGCTAGGGTTTGCTATTTTTGTAAAATGAAGAAAAATAAAAAAGAAAGAAGAGAAAAATAAAATAAATTAAAATTGTTTAATGAATTAAATAATTAAGCCATTAATTGATAATTAATTTTATTTTAAGCCATTAATAAAAAATATGAAATAATAATTAAGCCATTAATGAAATAAATTTTATATTAATTGATAGAATTAAATAATTTTAGTATTAATTGATACTAAATAGCCATTAATTGATAATAAATTAAATTAAAAAAATATTAATAAATATTAATGTATTTATAAACTAAAATGAATATAAAAAAATAATATGTAATGAAATCACAACATTAATATAAATATATGAATATAATTAATATGTAAGAAGAGAACAAAAAAAGAAAAAAAATAAAATCAAGAAAAAAAAAATTAGAGAAGAAAAGAAAAAAAGAAATAAGGAAACACGAGAATAAATTGAAGGAATGGAATCATAATTGTTATATTAAAATTAATGAAAACAGAATCACAATTTTTTTTAAAATTAAAATTGAAGAAAAAAAATGAAATACAAAATGAAATAATTTATATTAAATGAAATAAAAGAAAAATGTATATTATAACTTCTATTAAATTAATATAAAGAAAAATAATATGTAATGAAATCACAACATTAATATAAATACATGGATTATATTAATTGATATTAATTATAATGTTCATAAGGGTAAAAATGACAATTACACAACAAAAAGCTATTTTACAGCTTATTTACCAAACACTACTTTGCTGCTTAAATTTATAATCCCGCAGTTACACCAAACAGTTTATCAGCTTATGTTCACAGCTGTAAGCTATAATCTGTTATCACTTTCCCACAGTTTTATCAAACGGGGCCAAGGATTAGGCTATGTACATGGTTTCAATATTAAAACGGATGTAATTCACATCACCTAGCAATCTGTGGCTCGAAAACACCATCATTCACTTCTTCCTCACCACCAGGCCCCCACCCAAGGTTCACGGCCAGGTCCTCTACTGCTACCTTGATAACACCAGAACAAACACCAATATCGATTGCATATTGTGCTTGAGTCCGAGATAAGCATTGTACTTGAGTCCTATGAAGTGAGACTTCTAGGGGATTAGGACATTATTGGCTATAAAAGTGAGACACCATCGTGGGTCTAAGCTACGTTTTATTCTGGGAGTTTAGTACTTATTTGGTACCTTTGAGAGATTGTCTGACTGACTTGATCGTCAGAGTGCCCTGCTCAGGTGGACAAACCACTGCGGTATTCTTATCTTTTTGTTGGTAGGTAATTGGCTTAATCTATTCTACCGCATGCTCTCTAACTAAGTTCTCTGTTTAGTTGTGTGGTCGAAAATCAATACCCACACAATACGTAAAGGCCAATAATTAGATCCATAGTGCGGATGCAATAAAAATATACAATCAATTTAACTTCTATTAATTAGCCTTCGTTTGGGATATGGATTGACTTTTTGGCTATTTTAGCCTAGGGCTAAAAAGTCTCGTTTGAGATAGGCTTTTTGGCTTTTATTGACTTTTGTGAGAGAAAAAAATAAAATGATTATGATTTGGATGTGATGTTTTGTCTTATTTAACTAAAAAACCTATTTTATTTTTTTATGATTATTTTAGACCAAACCCTATATGCCAAACGAAGTCTTAATACTCTTAAAACACTCTCATTAACCAAACCTACTTATTATACTCATGAAATTGTTTCTTTGGACAATTGTACTTAATGTAAAATAAAATAGTGGAATTAAGAAGATGACAACTTAATAAAACTATGTATATGTTTGTTTAGAGGGATTTAGCCATGAGATAGGATTTCATGTCCAGTGAATAGAATAGTCTGTTGTTTGGTTTAAAAATTTTACATCGAACTAATTGTCCATCTAGATTATTAATCCCAAATATATTGAATTGGGGTGGAGAGGGGGTATGGGAGACAAAACTTAGGATAACTCATCCCATGAGATTGAATAATAAAATTTCATTTTTGAAACTTTTTCTTATCTCTTCCGCATTCGTTCTTTCACAACAGCACATTTGTGTAGGTGTTCCAAATTTAGTATTGGGTTTGTTTGAAGCTAAAAAAATTTCATATTTGGTGTATTCATGGTATTATTATACAGGATAGTTTGGAATATTCTAAATAAATATATTTTTTGACTTTTTATAAATAAAAAATGTGTAGAAAAGTAGAAAAAGTGGGTATAAAAATAGAGAGAAAATGTTGATTGATGTGACCCAAATAAGTATATGTATGCAAAAAAATATACATTTTTTTAGTGCATGCCAAACACCTACGTAGTAAAGTAAAATAAAATTTTAAATCTCAACTAAAAACTAAAATAAATTTATGTAATTTATATTAATATTCTATTTATTAAATTTTTTAAAAGTTCTAGTAAAAAATTAAATAAAATTTATAACTCAGATTTAATATTCCTATTATTTAGTAAATAATTCAAAAGGGCAAAATCATTTTTGAGCATTTATCATTCTCCATAATATTCCAACCAAACATAAGATTCAATAGAATAGTCCAATCCAAACATCTAATCCCATAACTAAACAAACATATGATACAAATCCAGTCCAACCAAATAATTCGGAGACAATTAATGCATCTCAAAACTAATAATCCTTTTATCCAATCCGTCCAAACAAACGCGCTATCTGTATTCATCGTGTGGACTGCAAGATGGAAGAGACTACACATGACAAAGTGATAAGTGATAGCACTTTTAGGCCTTGTTTGGGAAGACTAAATAAGTGCACTTTTTGTCTTTTTTGACTAAAAAATTGAGGTTAAAAATATGAATGTTTGGGTTAACTTTTTGACTTTTTATGGAAAAATGTGTAATAAAAAATTGTGAAAATTAGTCTTTAGAGGAAAATTTGAATTGGGAGTTGTGCAGCCGTAATTGTTGACTTTTGGTGAATAGTGTTAACTTTTTAACTTTTTGAGTAACTTTTTGACTTTTTGACTTTTTTGAAAGATCCCAAACAAGGCCTTAGTGCTAACATGACAATAATGTACAAGAAGATTGTTTTATATATATATATATATTACTGAAAAAAAGTTTAAAAATAGAGAAAAACAATCACAGAATGGAACAGAAAATTCTCGTATTATTCATGATGCTAAAAGAAAATTGGGACAAGAAAAGAATGTGTATATAAAAACTTAGCTCATTTATATCGATTCATTGGAAAATCAAATTATCCACAACAATCATTTATAATTGTAAAAGCAAAAATAAAAATCACTGTTACATCATTTTTGTATGATTTTTTTTATACAAAATTTTTGTATGTTTAGCATTTTTCTTTGTTACAAAAGGTAATTCTAAAATTGGCCAAACATGAACTAATGACTAGAAATTCAGGACCCATTAATTAGTAATATTCTCAAAGTGCTCTAACTTTCTCTATTATGAGATATTTACATTCACAATTAATTAAGACTAATCAGGAATTTCTTTTTCTTTTTTTCTTTTTTTTTAAATATTGATCCACTTGTTATAAAGGACCACCGCACAAACTTGAATTTGTATAATTAACTTAAACCATAAAAGTGATGATGTTTCACAAAAGTTGTTTTTGTTTTTGTTTTTTTAATAAAATATTTTAGGTCATTTTATCTCTTCAGTGCTCTTCTAAAGGCATTTGAGCAAGGATAATGACATGCAGGGCCGGCCCTGTGGGGAAGTGGCTAAGGCGGTCGCCTCGGGCCTCAAATTTTGAATAAAATTTAGGATTTCTAATTAGGGGTGTGTATCATATTGTGTTATTTCATGTGGGGATATATTTTCTGAATACCAACACGTGGCATGGTGACGCCGACGTGTCAGCCGAGGTGCCACATGTCGTGGTAGTTATGCCGAGGTGATCTTGGAGTGCCGAGGTTATCTCCGAAGATATCGGAATCCGAGATAAGCGGATAAGGGATAAGAGTCCAAGGATGAAGAAAGACTTCAGGATGGATAAAGATAACACTCTTAGGGAGTTTATCCTTATCACTTAAGGAATCCAAAGTAAGCACTGAATTGGAGTCCATAGAAGTCAGGTTTCTAGTGGGACTAGGATTGAGTAAACTATAAAAAAGAGGCACCCCCATAGGTCTAAGGTACGCAATTTATACTTTGAGCATTAAGTTTAGCACTATTGATTATCTTTGAGAGCACTATTGATTATCTTTGAGAGATATACTGACTTGATCGTCGGAGTGCCCCCGGGTGGAAGAACCACCGCCGGAGCCTTCTCTTTCTGTGTAGGACAGCCAGGTGCCATCTATTCTGCTAGTGTTCTACAGCTGAATTATTAAGGAGAGCAGTGTGGTCGGAAAATCACTCACACATTTCATAATTACTTCAATACTAGCTCAATTAATTTATTATCACGTTATCGTATAGTGTTATTTTGATTTGTATCCGATTAATATTTAATATGAAATCTTTCGCTTTTAGTTAAAATTAACTTAGCAAGTGTATGGAGAGATTAAAATTTTTCCCATAAGTTAAATTTTATAAAAAAAAATTTCTACTAAATGAAATTATTCATAAAATGTTTGATTTTAATTCAATTGCATTTTTCTAATTAAAAAAATTGTACCTTATAACTATATTTTTTTACTAGATTGACTCCAAAATAGGTAACAAAAAAATATATATCTTAAATGAAAAAAAAATATTAGCCTTAATTATTATTTTAAATACTTTTTTTTATTCAATTAGATGGTGTTAAATAAAAGATTAAAAAAATGTCATGGCTTCCTTTAGTAAATATTAAAATATATAACTAATAATTCATGTTAATTAGCCGTGTCATACTTGGATTCATGTTGAAAAATAGTCATTCTTAAGTTGCTAATTTTATATATTGCTTGAGTTGTGTAAAAAATTCTCATCCTTACCCCTAATTAATTTTAGTTCTTATAACATTGGTAAGTTAAAAAATAAAAATTCGATTCAACTAGTTGAAATTCAACTATTATATATATATATATATATATTTGTTATCTAAATTTTGTTAAATTGTAATGCAATAGAAATAAATTTTTATCCTTTTTATCCAAATATTTTTATTTTTATTTTTATTTTTATTTTTATATTAAGATAATGATATATGAAGGATCCAATTTAAAAAATTTACCTTAAGTCCCTAATAAGTCAGGACCGGCCCTGATAACATGACCAAACAAAAAAAGAAAAAAAGAAATGGATATTGCAAATCCCGGTCACTACTTCATCAACATAACCTAAATTTTGCCCTTTGTCATTCAAAACAAAGGATGGCTAATCAAGCCCGACAACAGATTTTTCAAAAAGCTTTACGAGGAGCTCTAGGAATTTTGAATAGCTTCCCTTACTCTGGGATGATTTGAGAAGTCAGTTAAAAATTAATTTTTTGACTTTTTTACTCTTTTTTTTTTGGTGTGTGTGTGTGTGTGAGAGAGTAAAAAATGTAAGAAGTAACGTAACTCAAATTGAGTTAAAAACTAAAAGTGAACTTTTTTGTTACTTTCCAAAACACCCCTCCTCTTAACAAAATCTCCAGGCATCAAAGACTGCCCAAAATTGAAAAGCTTCCCCTACATCATCCAAACATACGTGTATGCAAAAAAAATTTAAAAATAAAAAAGAAGACAAGACAAGACAAATACACACCCAAAAAAAAAAAAAATTACAGTCTTGATACAAAAATCAATTATAAAATCAGACATAATCATTTTATATGAGTCTTAGACTCGCAAAAAATTAAAACCAATAGAGTGTTGTGATGGGTTCTTGTGTTCTTGACTTTTTTATTGGCATTTTAACATTTCTGACTATTTTTTGTGCATGTAACTTCTTTAAAATAAGTTGGAATGATGAGGACACAAGACTTAGTTTGATTTGATTTAAATAACTAAGGTTGTAACAAGTTGAATCAAGTCAAGTAGTACGTTATTTAAACTTGATTTGAAAATTTAACATGTGTCCAAACTTGACCTATTCATCTTTCAACTCAATTCCAAACAAATTTTAAACGGACTCAAATAGCTTCCGTTTGGTTTAGTTTTTGAAATAAATTTTGAATTTTGGGTTGTATTTTAAAAGATAAGTTGTTAAAAAGAGTTTTGAAAGTTGAAAATTTGTTTGGTTATAAGTTTGAAAATAATTTTTAGATGATTTGTATTTTTTTATTTTATTTTATTTGAATAAATGTGTGTGAGAGAAAATTTAATTGATTGATGTGTCGAATGTGAAAGAATGAAAGAAGAGAGAGGAGAGAGAAAAAGTGATGGAATTGATTTATTAATTAAAAAATAAAAGAAGGAGAGAGGAGAGAGAAAATTGAGTTTTGAAACTTTTAAATTTTTTCATCCAAGTCATGTTTTAAAAAATCAAATCTAACACTACCTTAGTTTTTTTTTTTTTTTTTTTTTTTTTTGTAACATATATAACCAAGTTGAGTTCAAATAATTTGATTCCTTTTATAGCTCAAGAAAAACAGCAATACAAGCAACCTAAAACTACTAGTTCCAAAAAAAAAAAACAAAGCAACCTAAAACTGCAATATATAAATACTTGACATGGGCAACATACCATAACAACCATACCAGAAAAGAAAGAAGAAAAAAAAAACAAACACATTTTCATGGCAACTTAAACTCTCCTCCACAACTTTGGCATCTCAATCTCTCTCTCTTTGCAACTCATCTCCCTCCTCATTTGAGTTCTTCGACTTCATATCTCATCTCACAGTTCACAGTACTTATCATTTTTCCTTGAAGATGGCTAGCGAAAAAGAATCGTGTGTCAGGTTGGAATGGACCACGAAAAAGCCCAATGGGACAATGAAGAAGTTGGAGCCGGAATCTGGGTTGGCCCACAGAGCCTTCATGAGATTGAAGGGTTTGATTTAAGGTTTGTATCAAAGATTTGGAGGTTCCTAGAAAAGGCTTGGAATTTAGGTGTCTCTGAGCCCAAAAAGGTTATTCATTGTCTCAAAGTAGGACTGGCTCTGTCTCTCGTCTCATTGTTTTACTATATGAGTGTTAAAATTAATACCATATTTACATTAGATACATTGGATACATTGCATGTATTGGATACATTGAGTTCATACATTCTTTATATTCATATATTTTTATATTCATGTATTTTATATTTATTAAGTACATTGTCTAGATTATATTCATGTACCTAGTTAATTGTAAGATTGTTAAGGTTCATGGATCTTATTCATTGAACTTATGTATAACCTTCTCTATATAAAAGGATGTAAGCCTTTGAGCAAAATATATGAATCAATAAGTGAAAAAAATTCAATACAAAATGTAGTTCATTCTAAAGAGAGTTTTATCAAAAGCTAACATAAGTGGTATCAGAGCTTTGGTTGGGTCAAGAGCAAGCTGGGCGTAGAGATCGAATATGGGAAAACAAGCCTCGAAGAAGAACAAACTGACGTCCATGGCGAATCCCAACAACCAAAATGTATCCACTCCTATCTTTAATGGTGAAAATTTTGATTTTTGGTATGTGAAAATGAGAACTATTTTTGTCTATACGGAGCTTTGGGATCTTGTTGAGAATGGGTTTGAGGAACCTGAAGATGAAGGAGCTTTGACAAATCCCAAAAGAACCAATTAAAAGAGCAAAGGAAGAAGGATTCAAAGGCTCTCTCTTTTATTCAATAAGGAGTTTCAGAAGCAATCTTTTCAAGAATTATCAATGCAACAAAAGCGAAGGAGGCATGGGATATTCTTCACAAAGAGTATAGAGGCAACTTGAAGGTAAGAACCATCAAACTTCAATCATTGAAAAGAGATTTTGAAAATTTAAAGATAAAGGATATGGAATTATTGAAGGATTATTTTTCTAGGGTTATGAGACTTGTAAACCAAATGAAAATTTATGGGGATAATATTACTAATCAAAGAGTTGTTGAGAAAATTTGGATAAGTTTGCCGGAGAAATACAATCCCATTGTTGCTGTCATTGAAGAAACTAAAGATCTTGCTGATTTGAGTATTGAAGAATTGATGGGTTCAATTAAAGCATTTGAGCAAAGGTTGAGTAGGCAATCTGAAAAGTCAATTGAAAGTGTCTTTCAATCCAAGCTCAATGTTAGTACCTCTAATTCCCAAGGAAGAGGAAAAGGAAGAAGAAGAAATGCAACTGGAAGAGCAAGAAATGCAAGAGGAAGAGAAATGTCTAATTTTCAAAGAAAGGAAAATGAAGAGTCCACTCAACAAAAGTGTGGAATTTGCAACCGAAGCAATCATGTTGATAAAGATTGTTGGTTTCGAGGAAAGCCAAAATGTTACAATTGCAACAAATTTGGGCATGTCAAGAAGGATTGCCTAGTCAAGAGCACTCAACAAGCTAATTTTTCCGAGGAGCAAGAAAGTGAAGGGCACATGTTCTATGATTGTCACAAAGCATCGGATCAAACGAAGGATGTATGGTTTCTCAATAGCGGATGTAGCAATCACATGACAGGAGATGAAAGCATTTTTGTGAAAATGGATGCTTCCTCCAGTTCTCAAGTAAAAATGGGGAATGGTGCCTTAGTCCAAACAAAAGGAAAATGTACTATTGTTATAGAAACCAAAATGGGTACAAGATTCATTTCCGATGTTCTCTTAGTTCCAGACTTGGAGCAAAATTTGCTAAGTGTTGGACAACTTATGGAGCATGTATACCTTGTTCACTTTGAAGACGATTTTTTGCAAATTTTTGACAAATGGAGGAAAAGCCAAGTTGTAGCAAAAATCAAGATGGAGAAGAATAGTAGTTTTCCCTCTCAATTTCCGGTATAGCAAAAATGCGGCTTTAAAGATGGATGTGATTGATAATTCATGGCTTTGGCATAGAAGAGTTGGGCACTTGAATTTTCAAAGCTTGAAGCATCTACAACAAAACAATATGGTTTTTGGGTTGCCAACCATTCATGAAGTGCAACATATTTGTGAAGGTTGTGCACTTGGAAAGCATCACCGGGAGTCATTTCCAAAGGAGAAAGCATGGAGAGCTAAAGCACCATTGGAGCTTGTCCATACCGATGTGTGCGGACCTATGGATACACCAACTCATGGAGATAACAAATACTTTATTATCTTTGTTAATGATTTTACTAGAATGACTTGGGTGTATTTCATGAGACAAAAGAGTGAAGTTTTCTCTATCTTCAAGAAATTTCAAATCTTGTTGAAAGACAAAGTGGTTGTTTGATGAAAGCATTGAGAAGTGATAGAGGCGGAGAATACAACTCAAATGAGTTTATGAAATTTTGTGAAGATATTGGAATGGAAAGGCAATTAACTGTTGGGCACACTCCACAACAAAATGGTGTGGTAGAAAGAAAGAATAGAACCATAGAGGAGATGTCCAAGTCTATGTTACATGAGAAGGGGCTACCCAAAACTTTTTGGGATGAGGCCGTGTATACAGCAGTTTACTTGATGAATAGATATCCTACAAAAGCTCTTAAGGACAAAACTCCATTTGAAGCTTGGAGTGGAAGAAACCATCGGTGAATCACTTAAAGGTGTTTGGTTGCATTTGTTATGCTCATGTTCCAAAAGAAGTGAGGCACAAGCTTGATGAAAATAGTAAGAAATGCATCTTTGTGGGTTATAGCTCAAAATCCAAAGGCTATAGACTCTTCAGTTTGGATCAAAAGAATGTGATTATTTGTAGAGATGTTCTCTTTGATGAGAAGGCGTCTTTTGATTGGAAGGAAAAGAAAGTCCAAGATCAAAGCATTGCTTTCAATGAAGAATCGGAAAGTCTACAAGTTGAAGATGTTGCAACTCTTGAATCTCCACAAAGATTGTCACCAATTGCTAGTTCACAATTTTCTCCAAACTCAAGTTCAAGTTCAAGTTCTTCATCTCCAAGTTCAACTCCAAGAAATATAAGGAGTCTTAGTGATGTGTATGCAAGATGTAATTTATGCATTGTTGAACCTGAAAATTTGAAGAGCAATTAAAGATGAAGGATAAAGCATGGAAGAAAGCAATGGAAGATGAAATTCATGTGATTGAGAAGAACAAGACTTGGGAGTTAGCGAGAAACCAAAAGAAAAAGAAATAATTGGTGTGAAGTGGATTTTCAAAACAAAGTTCAATTCGGATGGCTCTATTCAAAAGAACAAAGCAAGACTTGTGGCAAAAGGGTATTCACAACAACCTGGAATTGATTTCCAAGAAACTTTTGCTCCTGTGGCTCGACTTGATACAATTAGAGCTATCATTGCTTTGGCGGCTCAAAAGGGTTGGTTCTTGCACCAACTTGATGTAAAATCAGCATTTTTGAATGGAAAATTAGAAGAAGAGGTGTATGTTGATCAACCTTAAGGCTTTGTTGTCAAAGGCAAAGAAGATAAAGTGTACAAGTTGAAGAAGGCTTTATATGGCCTAAAGCAAGCACCCCGGGCGTAGTATAGTGAAATTGATGCTTACTTCAATGAAAAGGGTTTTCAAAGAAGCAAAAGTGAGCCAACTTTGTACATCAAAAGCAAGGTACAACCGGTATTCTCATTGTTTCACTTTATGTTGATGATTTGGTTTTACCGGTAATGATGAAAAATTGATTGGAGATTTTAAAAGGGAGATGATGAAGAAATATGAAATGAGTGATTTGGGACTATTACATCATTTTTTAGGCATTGAAATTTACCAAAACAATGGTGGTGTTTTTATTTGCCAAAAGAAGTATGCTCAAACACTTCTTGAGAAATTCCAAATGAAGAATTGCAAATCAGTTGCTACTCCCTTGATTGTGAATGAAAAGTTGTCAAAGGAAGATGGAACAAAGAAGCTGAAGCATCTTGTTATAAAAGTTTGGTTGGAAGTTTGTTGAATTTAACTGCTACAAGACCGGACATCATGTATGCTACAAGTTTATTGTCTCGGTTCATGCACAGTCCAGGCCAAATTCATTTTGGGGTTGCAAAAGAGTGTTGAGATACATTCAAGGTACACTTGATTATGGAATTTTTTATGAGAAATTTCTTGATGCAAAGTTAATTGGATTTTGTGATAGTGATTGGGCCAGATGTGTTGATGATATGAGAAGCACTTCTAGGTATGCATTTTCTCTTGGATCGGGCGTAAGTTCGTGGTCATCCAAGAAACAACAAACTGTGGCACAATCATCTGCTGAAGCCGAATATATTTCAGCATCATTGGCAACTACACAAGCAATTTGGCTAAGAAGAATTTTGGATGACTTTGGTGAGAAGCAAGGTGAAGCTACTCCAATTATGTGTGATAATAAGTCTGCTATTACTATGGCAAAGAATCCCATCTACCATTCTCGTACCAAACACATTGCTATCAAACATCATTTCATTAGAGAAGCTGTGAAAGATGATGAGATTCAAATCAAGTATTGCAAGACTGAAGATCAAGTTGCGGACATCTTCACCAAAGCTCTACCAAGGGACAAATTTGAATTTTTTAGAGAAATGTTGGGTGTCACACAATATGGCATTAAGGGGGAGTGTTAAAATTAATACCATATTTACATTAGATACATTGGATACATTGCATGCATTGGATACATTGAGTTCATACATTCTTTATATTCATATATTTTTATATTCATGTATTTTATATTTATTAAGTACATTGTCTAGATTATATTCATATACCTAGTTAATTGTAAGGTTGTTTAGGTTCATGGATCTTATTCATTGAAATTATGCATAACCTTCTCTATATAAAAAGATGTAAGCCTTTGGCAAAATATATGAATCAATAAGTGAGAAAAATTTAATACAAAATATAGTTCATTCTAAAGAGAGTTTTATCAAAAGTTAACAATGGCCCTGTTTGGTAGAGCTGCGGGAAAGTGCTTATAGTTTATACCTTAACAGCTTATAGCTTATAACTATGAACATAAG